>JAPMAF010001012.1:0-12137 GCA_026537445.1 Silvatares holzenthali
GACACTGCAATGTGGTCCGAAACGTTGGCAAACAAAATGTCACAACACGACATGACCACCCAAAAGTCTTTGATTTGCGAATCTTTTGGTTGTGAAAGCCTACGAAAATACATAAAAAAGTTTTTTATTTCTCAATTTGATATTTCAAACGACAGATAAATATTTTAAATGACAGCTTTCAACAGAGCCCACAAAATGTATTGTGATGGCAATATTTTATCCATTAGAAAGTGCCATAACAAGTTATTTGCAACTGTATACCCTGTATAGCTCGGATCGACGGCGACCCACGTCACAACACAGATTTCCCGGTGAATGGCTCATAGTTGATGTCGGATCTCAGATCGCGGTCGGATGGTGGAAAACTTCGGCGACAAACTGGAAAAGCTTTAGAGTGTGACGTTCATAAACTGCCAGATAACGGCAGAGGGAGTTCATAGAAAAAAAACTTACCAAAAATATCTGGCCTTGAAAGCTTCTTTGCCATGTTTGTTTTTTTGTTTAATGATAAATATGACCTATCGAAGTAAACCATCGTAAAAAATGATTTAACAAACATGCTGAACTGGAAAAACTACCTGAAATGGGAGATTTCGCTTAAGAATGTGTTTCTGACTGAAGTTTATTCCTTCTCTTCATTTGAATGTTTTTCGTCCTTCTCTTTTCATTTAAATATTTTAGTTTATGTTTTCTTGAAAAGTTATAAGATGTATTGCTTTATGTACGAGTTTAAGATTCCAACAAAGCGTGTGAGGAAGGCGAAATAGAGAGAGAGAGATAGAGAGATTTAAATAGATTTATTAAATACAGTAGTAAGTGAGAAATCAACGTCAGTGGTTATTAATCTCTGCAACGATTTCGGGTATGCGGTGGGCCTTTCTCCCTCTAAACAAACATGCTTTGGCGACACTTTTAACCTTTTTTTATGTGTTATACTATGCATGAGATATAATCATACTTATTTTATTTAAATAAAAAGAATACAATGTAAAAAAGATTAAAATTAAATATTTGAGGTACTAAACAAAAGTATACCTTTGATAGAAATTCGAAAACAGGAATTGCTCTAAGACAACATTGTAACTTAGTAAACCTTGCCCAGGTTCGTGTGTATTATATTGAATATAAATCAGAGCGATCTCGGCTTGTATGCTTCTATGAAAGTTGCGCCGTTGCTACTACATTTGGCTTATATATGCTTATACTACTGTAAATCGAGAACTTGAAAAAATAGCAAAAATCAATGAGCAGGTGACATCGCAGCGGGTAAAGTGGAAGAAATGAAATGAGGTATACCTGAAGTGAACAAATATACATACACACATAACATCATGCCATTTAGCGATAGAGGTAGGCAGAGAGAATGTAGCGTCACTAGTTTCTGTCTTGACACACAATCCTGCATCTTCCACGTTCGTTCATCCATCTTATTATAAACGCACGACGATTGTTGTGGCTCCTAACATTACCCCCGTTAAGAAGCAGAGAAATATGATCTTGCCAAATTTTCTAGCCTTCGACCCACTGCTCTGCTACTAATATTACACCCTAAGTAATATTGAACCAGGACGATGTAGAGCCATTTTCTCTGAAACTGATAGCGCTTCCTGTGTATAAGGAAGCAATAGCCAGGACTACCCGACTCTCCACGCTATACTCTGTAAGGATATCCTATACCTTACACTGATCCACTGGACAAATATCGATTACAAATCATAATGAATTTCATTTTGCTCATTATGATATTGTAAAGCATCTTTTTTAAATCATGATTCTGTATTACTTTAAAAGAATAAAAAATTAATACTGTGTGACACAACATAGCTAAAAGCAGATAAATACGAGGAAATATCCAATCAAATAATGTCTAAAGCTTTGTTTTTGCGATAACTACAATACGTTATGAACATAGAAAGGGTACTGTACGAGATGGAAGGGCATAGGGTACCCGTACAGGGTCAAGGATACCGGTAGCAGTGCGAGGGTACACATTCAAATTACACTCGAGTAACTTTTCAAAGCTACGTTATTATTTCCCGGCTTTGAAAGATATTTTTGTGACGAAAATAATACTCGTGTTTATTTCATTAGGTACCTATACAGAGTGCGAACCCTGTTTTGCTTTGAGTGATGTTATAGGAGTTCGTACTATGGCCGAGCTCACATGTCTGCTCGTATTTTTGAAAAACATTTTAATTGTATCTCCAGTGGACTATAAATAATTTCGCAAATTTCCTTCTCCAGTCTTCGAACTTCAATGGTCGTATGTACGACTCTACTCTACCCTTATTTTAGGAACTTCTTTGTACAGACAATTTCCCCAACAAATCTGGTTAAGAATATGAGAAGGAATAATTCAAACTCAGCGGAAGAAAAAACTAGTATCAGGATTCAGATTCGAAGTAACATTATATAAAAATAAATGTATTATCAAAAGTAATACAACATAATGTAAACTCTCACTAATTAGCAATTAATCCTGTAATCAATATGTCCGACTCGTAAAGGAGGTCACAAAGATTTACAAATTCCCCAACAACATCAATAGAAATGACGGGCTTTTTCCAAGATGACGTATGTACCAAGCTTTTGCTCCGCCCCTAATTAGTGGCTAAGGACAACTAACACAAACGTACTCCTGTCTACGGTGCAGTATCTTTTATTTTATATATTTATTGGATTTATGTATAGCTGTTTCGTTATTATAAATCACCCCAAGAGCGCTTTACAATGTTAGTGAATTTATATCAAACTACATACAATTATTTATATATAACCAAAAACATCTTGTACATATTATTATCTTAGAACAGAACATTTGGTTAATCTGTTCATGCCATGATTTTTTGGGCGGCCTCACTGTCTCATACCTTCAACATCCGCATCGTACATTTTCCGTACTAATCTTTCTGTATCCATTCGTTCAACATGCCCAAATCATCTTAAGGTATTCTTCTTCATTTTATTAATAACGCTCGTACCTGCTCCACACTATTTCCTTATATCTGAATATCTTACTCTGTCATATACTGTTTTACCACACATTCTTCTAAGAGATCTCATCTCAACGGCTTTTTTTCTACTTCCATTCCTTTTCTGCCATGTCCACGTTTGACTTCCGTACATCAAAGTTGGTACCAATACTCCGTTATGCACTGCCATCCGGCCACTTTTGAATAGTTTTTTGTTTGATATAATAGAGTGCATCGTTCACTTTATTTAATGCGTTCACGCGTCTTTCGATATCACTTTCACATTTACCATCCCTCGTGAATATATATTTTCCATACAATAAACGATTGGTTAGTTTTATTTTCCAGCGAGCTTATAAGCATATTTTCGTAACACAAATAAAACGAGCATGCGTAAGTATTCGCACCCCTACTTAATAGCGAATTAAGGGAATATGCAAAACAGTGGGACCTCCATCGTCAAAAGCAAATTATTTAATAATCCACCCAGTTCCAACCACACTATTTTAGCTTAATGGCGATCCCCGGAATGATAATATTCTCTTGTTACATTTATAATTTCTAATGTTTATAAAACCACTCAGGAAAGGTCGCTGTTTCGTGAATTACTCTAGTACTATAGCAGCATTCTCTCTTAATCAATATTAATTCAACATTTCGACACGTGTAATATATTACATACAGAACATTAAATGTTTTTTCGGTAGGTGTATGCAGAGAGATCTGAGCGCCGCCTATCACTGTCTTGACACACAATTCTTGCTTCCTCCACATCCAATGCACGCAAAATGATTGTCGAGGCTCATAAAATTACTTCGCACTCGCAAGTCAAAGACTTTTGAGTATTCATGTCGTGTTGTGACATTTTATTTGCCAACATTTTGAACCACATAATGCTTGTAGAGTGTAAAATAGTGCACAAGTCAAAGACTTTTGAGTAGTCATGTGGTATTGTGACACTTTATTTGACAACGTTTCGGACCACATTGCAGTTTCCATCTTCAGGTCGAGTCTGTCTGCGTAAAAAGGCAACAAACTCGTCCTGAAGATGGACACTGCAATTTGTTCCGAAATGTTGGCAAACAAAGTGTCACAACACGACAAGACTACCCAATAGTATTTGACTTGTAAATCTCTTGGTCGTGATAGCCTACGAAAATACTTTCAATAATGCAGGTTATAATTTTATTTATTTTCTTCGTGTTGACCACTATCTATTAAATAATTTCAATGTTTCGACTGTAAACTTGTTCACAAATTATTAGAGAAGATAGTCAGTCTATAGCCGAAACGTTGAATTTATTAAATAAATAGTGATTAGTACAATTCAAATAAATAGAATTTTATTAACAAAAGAGAAACACAAAGTTTAAAAGAAAAAGTTTAATACAGTATAGTTAGGTTATAAATTAAGTTCAACAGTAATATAGTAGAGATTTGGCTACAACTTTATAATAACAGTTACTTTGCTTAACTTTATATTACCATTACTTAATATTCAGTTCGATTAGAGAAAACATCTGTAGTAACTATTGAGATTAACAACAATTTAATTATGTATGCCTTTATGTACGTCTTCAATTTGCCCTTGAAATACTTATAACATTCTGAAGTATCATAGTATATTCCATGCTACTGCAAAACTGTTTGATATTCACTTAATTAGCGAGTTATCATTTAGAATTGCAAGACACACGCTTGCAATTTCACACTTATCTTAATTGAAGAATAACTGTACTGTATAACTATAATAATACTTTCTAATCAACCTTTGATAGTATGTAAAGTTCTCCACACTAAGTTTAATGCAGTCACCTAATATCTAATGCATATAAAATTCCCATTTCATGTTTCAGCTGGAAAAGTTTCGCAATTTACGTATTATTTTCTTTTTGTCGAGAAGACGTCGCGGCATGCGGAACAGTGTAATCTAACCTTACCGCGCTTTCAAAAGGGTGCGGTTTTGTTAAACGGGCCATCTATAGGAATCGAGGGAGTGGTGATTTATGCATTCCCAGAGTGCAAATTTGCGATTCGATTTTATTCTATATTCCATCAACAGTTTCTTAAACTTAACAATATAATATAAACGCCCGTGCTAGGGAGATTTCATTGTCAACGTCTCCTGACTCATCGATTATAATGCAACAGAATATCACCTACAAATTTGAAACAATGAGTGTTGATATTTATTAGTTAACATACTAGATATTCAAACAAACAAATACCGGCATAGCGGCTCTGGACCGAGAAGTATGAAAAATAGTAATTCGTGCAACTAACATTTCTTTACGGGTTGGAATTACAAGGCGATGTATTCTGAATATACCGTGATGGGGTGTGTTTTTCTTGTAGCTTTTGTCATCGTTTCTAAATTTTTGACAATAGTACTGCAAAACAACGGAAATAGCTTAGCAATGAGGAAAGGGATTAGAGAATAACATTATTTTTTAGGTAAGGTATAATAAAAATGTTTCACTTTCTGAACAATAAAATTAACGCTTTACCTCGCAAATGAGTCCAGGTCTTCAGGATGATGGAGAAGTGCAACTGGTGTATTTAAATTGATCTTGTAAACTTACCTGTAAAAATATGTAATTAAAATATATCCTATCCATAATTTAATGAGTAACTACAAAAACACAAAACAATTTGACTAATTCAAGAAAAGAAAAATGTCAGGAAGGTGTAATTTGGTACTTGATTTTCTCTGGGTATCCCTCCGGGAAATCAATATTCCCTACACAGAATGTAAGTAATTATAATGTGTACAAAATACAGACAATTGTTGAAAGTGTTGCCAATCGTATAAGGTTTGTAGTTTAAATTTTGCTTTGACACGAGTTTGACGTGTTTCAACATAAAAATACTGCGTTAAATGTCTTAACTATTTTTTGCTATGGCACCACCTTAATTAGGAACAATACGAATGCAGCGAAGCTTAAGCCCATTTTACGTAGGATACAAAATTGAACGTAGGCATTACTCATGGGCGATACAAAAGTAATCAGTGTACTTTAGTACTTTCATATTGTTTGACTATTCTGTATTGAAGAAATGCATGTTAATTTTACTTCAGCAGAAATTAAATTCGTGCAGCCCAGTCATTGTGCGTATTGAAAATTTATACTGTCTCGATTATTAGCTATTACAAATCGGGAACCCTATTACTTAACGACCCTCAATATAATCTTAATTGTAAACATTCGTTGTTTTATTCTTATTTTTGCTATTTATCATTTGCAAAATATTATTAATGATTCAGCAAAGAACAATGTACGAAAATCAAATAAACGAAATACAATCTTTTATTCTAATTGTTGAAATTGTACAAAAAGGCAACTTAAGAGCTTTTGAAATTAACAATCTAATAGAATTATAAAATAATTAATTTCATAACAACTCGCCACCCAAATTTCACCCAGCTCAACGTCACTCGTAGTTTTGATAATTAGCGAATTTCGAAAGTTTTAAACGATTTTGAGCAATCTGGGGTACTAGTTTTATGGTGAACCCATTATAAGGTGAAAGGTTTTAACCAAAGCATGCATAAATAATTGATACTACTCTATTTTCTGATACACGTATCACAAAAAGATCATATCATATAATTTACAATTTATCTTTTAGAGATTATCCTACTTATTGAGCCATCTAAATAGATCGTATTGAAACACTTACTCGGTAGCTGCAAATAATCGCGAAAAAAATGATAATTCTTTCATTGTAAGTCTAATAGCGTGGAACGATTCACAGATTGTATACGATTCCTAAATTATTCTAATGTGCTTAGAGTTAGTGTTTATATAAGAATACATAGAAGTGTTCTGATACCATTGAATATTGATAATATTGTACTCGAAGATGTGAAAGAGTCTGTACTGAAGCGCGGAAGGTTGCAGGTTTTGTTTTCAATAGTGTAATATTTTTTTTTACTGCATGAAATTCAGAAAATAAATTGTATTTTTATTCTTATAATGTAGTTCACAACACTTCATACGGCGGTTATTCTTTCGAAAGGCTTTGGGCAGTCAAACGAGTGAAATTATTTAGATAAGAATATTAAGTCAACTCCGTTAAAGAAAACGATGTAAGCATTATTGGCTTCAATAGCTCCAAAGACATAATTGCGCTTGATTTCAACTAAGAAGACTAGTAACAAAAATTTGTTCTTTGAAAGCAATATGCTTCCAAACACTGATTATATCGAAGTACTTGGGGTGTCACTCTCAAGCAAGTTTTGCGGTATCACGGAAGCATGTGTAAAATTAACTTCTAGAATATTTGTTATGTTGCTTTACAGAATTAAGAGATTTTCTCTCGGCTCCTAAAATTGACAAAATAAAAATTATTTATGCAATAAAATCATGTCAATAATTGATTTAGCCACGTAACATGCGTTCTTTCCTATGGTAAAATAGAAATTAAATGTCTACAAATTAAGTGTCAAGATTGATTCCACAAAATAGTTTATTATAATACAAGAAGATCATCAACTGATGTTTGTTGTTCTTTTACAGAAAAATGAAGTAAAGATTTTAACTGGTGAAGGCAATAAATCAGTTGGAAAGCGTGAGGAATAAAGCGTAATTTCAATATGAAATATTTGTGATTTTCACGATACAACAAAACGTTTTATTGCCGAAAGCAGATTCCCGTAATATGTTCAGTACACAGTACACATGATAGTTGAATATTTGATAGTTGAAAAGTGAACGTGGAATATAATATTATTGTGTTACTTGACACGAAAGGGATTGTGAACCAACCCTTGGAGGTATTATGTCCTCCCTTTCCTACACTCCTCTATACCATACCGTTCTAGGCCTCACTACTCAGTACCAACTGCTACTTGTTGAACACCATCAGATGATCCGCACCAATGCGAAACTACTGATTTCACGGCAAATAATTTAAGGACACTCGAACGAAAGTCTGAAATAAAATATTTATTTTCAGTATTAAGTATTTTCAGTGGAAACATTTTCAAAAGAGAATCTCCTCTGTACTAGGTTTTATATTTTCTGAATAGTGTAAACAACAATACATACATACTTACATACATCTATCAGGCAATTCTTTGGTCATATCAAAAGAACGGATTTGGAAAATTTGAAGATTGGTATTAATGAAGGGTATTAACGGTAAATAGATCAAGCTATAGACCGTTGTATCCATGCGAAAGAGGTTTGCAAGTATTAGAAGTTGACATTATACAATATTTCCAAGAAAATTCGTAACCACGGATAATATTACAAGAAGAAAAACAAATAAATAATAGCCAATATTTAGAATAACCTACAATCACACTATATTTAGAATAACGTATACGTTTACATGTCAATAACAGAATATGGAATAAGAAGGTTTATTAAATACATATATTTGTGTATTTTTAAGATACGCCTATATACAATACAAGCAGTATGCAATACTCATATATCACGATACCTCTATAGTATGGTGATTTACTACTGTTCTCGTATATGGTACCGAGTTCAATATTCCAGAAAAGTTGATCGTTAATATCTATAATACTACGCTTGAGTAAATAATTTTGCGATATTTTTTCGAAAAATTTACGAGCCATTATCGCAGGAAAATATTTTCGAGGAGGTCTTTTCAATGTTATTTATTACTGGTAATTAAGAACGGATTTCTATAATACCTGTTCTTAAGCCGTTCTTGCAATACCTACGAACAATTAGAATGTTTTAAAAAAAAAAACATATCTTATCTTATTACTGATTTTCTTTCAATATAATTTTTAGAAAATCAATTAACTTTTCCCTATTTTTTCAGAGATAATTCCTGTGTAATATCAAAACTATATGTGCTGAATTAAGTGTTAACAGGTGACTATTTATGATAGAAGAGTGGCTGTCAAAATGAAGGTTAACATATACAAATACGCGATTAGGCCAGTACTACGTGGGATCAAAATTCTGGGTAGACAAAAGAAGAAATGCGTGTATTAAAATGGATGTTTAGAGAGGCATATAAAAAACATGTGAAAGTTTTCCTTAAATTAGATTCTTCTATTTCGTCTCTTAATCAGTGTTATCTTTTCTCAGATCGTCTTCAATATTAATTTTCCGTATCACATTATTTTTTAAATTTATATATGGCTGATTTGTAAAGGGGAATTTTATAATACATGTCAGGTATATAATTATTATAGAAAAATGCATCATATACATTTTATTTTGTGTTAAAATAGTCAAAGTTACACATTTTATAAACTGGCATTATTGTAAATAAAAAAAATAACTATTTCAAATATTGATATTTAAAGGATGGCTTGTAAAGTTTTTATAATAAATTGTTTTGAAAATTTTAGATCCAGAAATGCTGATTTACAATGTTTCTCTCATTATGTAGTGTATTCAACCTTTTTTCTCATTATGTAGCAATATTATCGGAGTCCGGTCTCTTCTAGTTCTGCTGGCATTGGCGTTATTTGGAAGTTATTTCTCACGTACGAGTTGTAGCTTTTATTCAAAGGCAGAACCATCCTAACATTTTTTCCTGATGTAAGGTTTAGACTCCGATCTCAGTTATTGAATATCTCCATTTCTAACTGGTCACGATAGCTTCGATGGCGCATATTTTTTATTTAACCTTGTTACGTCGGCCTCATGACTATTTCGTGGTGGCACTAACCAAATATTTGAGCACTCTCTGTGGTTTTGCGAATATCCTTGTATCATAAACAGCAGGGAGAAGCTTATCTCTGATATCCATGGATCCTATTCGGGTCCCATTGGGTATAGAGACTGACCCCTCGGATCAATTATTTGGCATTTTCAAAATACTGTCAACTATTGGATGATATTATACTCATACCAACTTAACCTTACCGAGAATAGAAGTCATCCCTTTCTCTTATTTATGAATTCTTACACAGAAGATATCACTGGAGAAGGCATATAACAACACAAAATGATGTTATACGCTTGCTCCGTGGAATGAAGAAGACTTTGGAATAGGGTGGAATTAACGCGGGTCTTTATGATACCCATAGTATGTGTGGGAGGGAGCCTACACGACGGAAGGTCATTTCACAGCCGGGCCGTCTCTCAAGTCGACAAGAAATACTTTGAGAATCTATTAGTTCTCATGCCCTCTATACTGTGAAGGGGTGACGTGTGTTCGCAAATCTGTGATTGATGATTATTTCGTAATTTATAAAAGTATCCTTATGATATTATGACTGATTTCATCTTAAGTCAACTAATTTTAACAGTTGTATATATTAACAAGAAAACTAGATTCGTTTCTAGATGTTACTGAATAGTAACTTATATAATTTTGCGCCGACATTGCATCTGGCAGCTGCAGTGTTCTTTCATGTTTGGTTCTCTTCAAATATACAATAAATTATATTATAATATACATTAAACTATGATATATACTTTTATAAACTTTCGACATGTCAATCTACAGTGTTTATTTGTAAATAATTTTTCTGTTTTAAGATAATGTAAATTGTACAAAATGTTTTAGTCGTATATATAATTCACTAGAAATGCACTTAATTTGTAAAGCGCTCATGGGGTGATTTATAATCACGAAACAGCGCTATATAATCATCAAATAAATAAATTCAATAGAGCAGACTTGGTATGCAAATCACCGAGTCATTGGAAATATGTAAAGAAAACGACTACACTTATCTTAATTATGCATTTTTTATCAATTAAGTGATTTTTCGACTTACAAATATTTTCCTCCCATAAAATTGGCATTCCTAGCATACACGCATTTTACCTCCGAGAGTAGCCCTAAATTTAATGCTGTTAATAAATACCATTAAGGTTTGCTGGTTCAACTAATAAACTGCAGCACAGATTGGGTAAGAGATTGAGGATGGAGGCTGTAGTAGCTACACCGATCTCACCCTTAAATGAGATTACGTCAAAACAGGGTAAATCCATTAGCTAATATTAGCGGGAAGCGGAATTGGAGTTACTACGGCTGTGGTGATGTATGTAGGTGGCCGATGTACTTATCTGTGGCTATTATGCCCTCTTAGACAATGGGATACTCCTGGTAAATGGCATCCCCACGAATAGTACCTTTTTGAGAGGTTTTTTTAGGACAAACGATCCAATGTAGTGAACATTATTTGGATATTGAACAAAAGGCCACACGATAATGCAACTGACGTTAACATTTTTGAAATTCCTTAGTATTTCACGCTTCCGTTGTTATTGTTAGTTCATCGATGCAGTTTTGTGCCATAACTGTGAATACGTAACCTTAAGGTAATAAATTACCTTAAGGGCGTTGTAAGTTTACACACATATATAACATCACTCTATTTCCCTATTGAAGTAGGAAAAGAAGATACAGCGCCACTAGTCTTTGCCTTGATATACATTTCTTACATCATCCACATTCATAAATCTCGATATACGTATGACGGTCGTTGAAGCACTAAATATTGAATTCGTGAAGAATTTGGTAAATATGTTTCTGCTAAATTATTCTTGACCTTTCTTACACCACTTGAATTCGCACTGAAGACCTGATTATATTACTTTTTCGTTCACCATTGCTCGACAGTCCAAACCATCTCACACATCTAACTCAGGCAAAATGTCACAACTCGACTGAACAACCCAAAAATCTTTGACTGCGAAACTTTTAGTTGTGAAAACCAAATATCCGTTAACTGTTTGTCGCTAAGAGTCTTTCGTTTATACAGTTTTGATATAAATATTAAGTGACATTGTCATTAAACGAATTCTTTACTGAATTCTTGCGGAACATGGAAGCCAATGAATCCAACGAAAGTATCGTAAATATGGTAAAAATATTTCACCTTTGCTTCGGTAACTTTGTAGTTCTCTATTGTTAAAAAATATTTTTATTTTCTTACTCGCAACCACTATTTATTTAATAAATTCAACATCTTGGTCATACACTGGTCATGTTGACGAATGCATTCGAAGAATTAATTATAAGCAAGAAAAATATTTGAAAATAAATATTTTTTTCGATCCCATGTTTTAATTTAATATTTAAATAGGTAAAATAAGGCTCATAAAAATAATTAATATTTCAAATTTAAAAAGGTTTTTTTGTAGGCTTTCACGACCAAAAGATTCGCAAGTCAAAGACTTTGGGTAGTCATGTCGTGTTGTGACATTTTGTTTGCCA
>JAPMAF010001013.1:0-12136 GCA_026537445.1 Silvatares holzenthali
ACTCGAAAATAAAGTGATAGCAACAAAGCTACTTAGTATTGTTTTATTTAGTTTCTAAATAATTGACAATCAATAAACACCATAATGGTGCTTGAGTTGACATACTTGTTAATATTAGACTTCGGCAAAGATACAGCGGATTCTCAGCGGGTCCTCAGAAGCTGTAAAAATTTAGTCATGCTTGAAGCATTTTAATGGAAGATGGTAGCATATTCCATAGTCGCTCTTTTTACTTGTGACGGAATGGTGACTTACTGCTGAGAGTATTTCATTTGCAGAGTTCTAAATTATAGATGGTTCTATATCTGTAAGCGCCTTCAATTCAATTCATAATAAATAAGAAGATTGGGGGATCACCGATGTACTGGAAGCTGTCAGATGGTATGGCTTTCTAACATCTGAAAGATATTGCTGAGAGTATAGGATATTCTCTTACACTAAGGTCATCAGTTTCCCATCTGTCACGTGTAAATAAAGAACACTACTAAGACAGAGCTTTCCAAGTGGCTGGTCCACTCCTGTGGAACGGCCTACTATCTTCCATTTGAAATGCCTCGAGTATGACCAAATTTCTCGGGCTTCTGAAGACACATTGCTATATATTCTCATATGGAGAATCCACTGTGTCTTTGCTGATGCCCAATACCAACTAGTATCTATAAAATAAGTATACTGTAAATATTTTTCATTTAACTTAACACAAATGATAACTTTTATTTTATGTATGTGTATCAACTGTACTAATGCTAACTATTATTATGTTGATTCGAGCACTGATGTGGTGGACTGTGTATATTATTATTAACACTAAATAAATAATTGGGATTGAACAAAAAATATCATGTTTTCTTTTTTAAAATAAATTACCACAAAGTTATCACTGATAAAATCCAAAATATTGATTCGTTGCAAACACACAAAGTTATTTTGTATGTAATATTGACTAGCAGAAGTGGCAGCGCTGTTAAAAAAAATCTGAAAACACCATAATCTGTGCTACTTATGACATTAGGTACAAATAAAACTGAAGTGAAAATTGTAAAATGTTATATTTTATATGATGGATTTTATCAGTACTTTGTGGTAATTCATTTTAAATTTCAATCTATGATCCGATCTAAACACATAATATATTAGGCAACTAGATTGTAAATTAGTTAGTTCTCCATAATGAACCGTGAAGGGCTTGAAACATGGCAAACTCTTTAGAATAAATAAATGGTAATAGACATAAAAAATAAAATGTATATTTTTTGTCAAGGTAAAACTGAATAATTACTCTGATGGATATTGCGTTTATGACTCTAAGAGTTACTCCATTGATTAATATATTTTTACCATTTCAGTACGAGTGGCAATTCAAGACAGCTACCCCATTGTCAGATCTGACAAGGACATCGAAAACTTGGTAGGCAAATGCAAAGACGATTTCTCGTCTATCTTCGAGCTATTTGTGAAGCACGCTCCGGAGATACACGCATTCAGAGCCGTTGAACCCGGTTTGGTGTTCAAATACGACGAAGTGCTCTTCTGCCCATCAGATGCTTCTATCAAGAACTCGACAACATTGAGCGCTGTGCCTCCGAAACCGGAAAACATGAAAGTGCTCCAGTTTGGGAACGCGGTACTGACTGAGAAGTGCATCGACAAAATCGCCAAGGATAATTACAATACCATAACACTCGGTGAACGGAGTCAAATGGCTAACTTCATATTTGAATCTGGCATGTGATTGTATAGTACATCTGAGTGAAATCCCCAAATAACATGCTGTTAGTTGGAACAAGAAAAACCTTTTGTTTTTTAAGTGTTATATTAATCCAATTCTAGTATTATTAAGGGCTTATTTTTCTATCACAAGATATTTTTATCAATACAGTATATTATATTTATCAATATTGAAAAATAACCATTATAAAACTACCATTATTCAACTATAAAATGTATCTTGTGATTGAAAAAATGATCCTAATATTAACTTAATACAATTCTATTAATATTTTGGCTTAATCATTATTTATTTAAAAGACTCAACATGTTCCAGTCAGTTTCAAACAGTCCATCTGAGATGATTACTAGAGGTCAATTAAAAACGCATTTTTTAAAATATCGTTTTCTGAAGAGTAACAAAAAATTGTGCAGTGAGTGCCTTTTTGGTAAATTCCTCACGAAAATAGTACTGTATAAATTATCTATATCAAAAGTCGTATAATAATGTTTTGGACATAGATTGGCCATGTGCTTGTATTTACATGTTGAATTTAATAAATAAATAGTAGTTAAGACGAAAAAATAAATAAAATTTTATTAGCAATAAAGAGCCACGAAATAATCAAGGTAAAATTGAAATGGATAACTTATTTAAGGTTGTTTTCATGAGGAATTTATTTTGCGGATAATTTATAAAGCGCTGTTTTCGTGAGAAAATCACCTCAAGAGGAAATCACCTAAAGGGTGCTATATATTTTTTTTACTTTTCAAGATGTTTAAAAATATGTGTTTTCAGTCAGCCTTTAAAAAACATTTCAGATGTTCTGTTTCGTACTAACACTGGGAGAACATTCCACGCTTTTAGTGACGCCACCATAAAACAGGAAAATTTGTTTATGGTTGCATTTTGGTTCCATTACTTTTTGTATAGCCGTTGAAGTCAATATGCAAGTGCATTTTAAGTGAAACACACAACTCCTTGAGATAAAACGGTGCTGCTTTACGCATGTATTTGACAATCAACCAGCATTCCTTATACATTACTCTTTCCAGGAAACAGCCAGTTCAAATCATGTATCAGGGATGTTATATGTATATAATATTGCCATAGGCTTTCACAGCCTAAAGAGATTTGCAATTCAAAGATTTTTTGATAGTTATGTCGTGTTGTGACATTTTATTCACTAACATTTGGAGCCACATTGCAGTATTGTGTGTGATACAAAACCTTGGCAAAAGTCTTTGACTTATGTATATATGTGCACTTATAAATACGATAAAATATTAGCTGTCTGTCTTTATATATGTCTTTGACATAATCATATAATAATTTCTTACAATACACCATCATGACGCTTCCCCAAAGTGGTAGACAGACAGGATTGAGCGCCACAAAACTATCCTGACACTCATCTCTTGCCTCATCTACACTCATACATCTCCTCATGCATACTCTGTGATTATTACGACTACGAACAGAGCAATTGATTAGAATTTGGTTAATCTATCATGCCACGATTTCCTAGGGCACATCTTCTACATTCGCATAGTAAATTTCCAACATGCCCAAAGAATTTCTCTTCATTTTATCAATAACGATGAGATCTCTTAGCAGAACGTGTGGTAAAACAGTGTATGACAGAGTAAGGAATTCAGATATATGGAAAGAAAGTGGAGCGCATACAAGCGTTATTGATAATAATTTCTTTAGCACACAGATTAAGGAAAATGTAAGATGAACAAGTTCTGAAGCTTTTTTAACCGTTTGGCTGCCAACAATATCATGTAGGTATACCTAAAATTGCCACGAAAAATTTTGTAATTTCGTGAGCTTTTAATCATTTTCATTTATTTATTCAGTATTTTTTAAGTGTTTAAATTATTGAAATAAAACACGCCAAAGTGATAACAAAAATCCTTCTATTTAGGAAAATGAAAACAAATAAAAAAAAAAATAAAAATAAATCAACAGCTGTGGTTTCCTGCACATCTTGTGTGCAAACCCTTCTCACAATACTTGCAAATCGTTGTTGATCGGCATAGCCCAGCACTATCAATCACCTTCTACGTTTGGAAAACACTGGTATATTACTGCTTCCGTCACTTTCAATATCATTACTATCAATGTTCAAAAGTTCATCGATTTCGTCATCCAAAGATTCACTCGACGTATCCGACATTTTAGGTAAAGATTTTTCGAAAATTTAAAACAGTTTGTATGAAAATTATGAGTAATTACACTTTATAAGACAATTATAAATGAATAACAGCACCGTTTGATTATGACAGATTAACCCAGACGCCGTGCGAAACAAACAGACGAGCGTCGATTTGCGGAGTTCCACAAAAACACAAATCGACATTCGGCATTCAAACGGTTAAAATTAGAAAAGGAAAGGAGCAGTAGTCTTTCTTTTACATACATATATTACATTTTTTTTTCAATATATTCTCTGTTTTAACTTATATGGCTTAACGTGTATTTTCAAACAATATTTTTATTCAGAATCATGTGAAGAGTTTTTTTTTCTATTGTAAAATTAAAATTTAAGTACGTACTCATTCGTATCCATCAATTTAACTCAATTGTTTCTATCAATTAATATTTGTGCCAAAAACCAAAGGTTGAATTATTAATATTATAATGTTCCTAGTGAAATTAAGTTGTTTATTTTATATTATAATTAGAAATGAATATATTTTTTATATAATTATTATAGTGTTTAATTAAGCGCTGCTTTAAGATTAGCTAATTATATATTTTATGTTGATTGCATGTAGTTTACAAATTGTAAATAATAGTGTATGATGTACAATATCAATTTTGAGCTTTACAATTCTTTTTAGAATAAAATCGAACAAAATTTTAACTTGTGTGCAACTTATCTGGTGCATACTTTAAGATTTCTTTATTATATTTGCGGAATGGGAAGCTGGGGTTATGAGATGATTCTCCAAGCTCTATCAACATACTCATCTTCCTAGAGGCTAGTTTGATTTTGTGTTTTTTTTTCTTTCAAAAGCTGCAATTGTACTTTCATTAAAAATAATTTTAAAAAAAATGCATTTTTCAAATTTTAAAAATGTCTTTGTAAAAATATTTTTAAAATTCAAAACAGGAAAAAAATACATTTAAAATAATTGTATATTCAGTCTAGGTTAGAAAAGAGTAGCAGATCTTGCATCACCCTGAAGTAATACCATATTTCGTGGGTAGAACTGGATAACCAGGCTTTCTTCCTCTCCTACTGCTACACATCATTTTCATGTGCAATTGCATTGAATGTTACGGGCCCAGATGGATGGTGGTGTCATAGTGCCTCATGTGTAATATAACGCATTAAAAAATAGACTTTTGCAACCAAAAGATTCGCAAGTCGAAGACTTTTGGATAGTCATATCGTGTTGTGACATTTTGTTTGCCAACCTTTCGGACCACATTAAAGTGTCCATCTTCAAGGCGTGTCTATCTGTGTGAAAAGCAAACTGACTAGTGTGCACGAGTGCTTGCTTAAGTACTAGGTGAGAGTACCGCACCATAGACAGGTGTGTATTTATTGTTGCAACAATAAACATATACCAGTGTTTTTATTAACCTTGTTGAACATCCAGGGTTCAGAAAAGTACTATCTTAATTTTTTTACTGCAATAATTTTTGATGTCGATTGTTTCTTAATTATAGTACAACGATTTGCCATCATTATTTATTAATTTTCTTCTATTATTTATATTTATATCAATTGATTCGAGATGTAACGAGTGGCGAGTTGTAAAAACATGATTGATGTTGATTTTTCAACTCCTGACATTGCCATCAGGTAAAGTGAGGCCACCAATATTTGCTCTCTAAACCCACGTTACGAGATTGTTATCAGAGTTAATATCGCTTATACATTGAGTATATAAATTTATTTATTTTTTTTATATTGAGTATATATAATAGTGCCTATATTAGTTTTAAGTTAGAACAATAAATATAATTCAGTATATTCAACGTCCATCTCGTAGGGAAACAGCTATTATCAAATATTGTGTTGATGGTTTTCCTCGGAAATTTTATTTTAAAAATGATTTTATTGTTGTGAGTAAATTTGTTGCATTTACGATAATAACACCATTAAATATAAAAATAAATGTGCCTTTGTAAATTTGAGATTGACTGTTGTGAGAAATATTTTATATCGTTGTAAATGAAATTTTATAAGATGACAATTGCTTGTTTTATTATTTGAATATCCGGAATTTCACTAGCCTTTATTCGTGTCTCCGAAATATACTCATTGTTGCTCCGTTTTCAGGTTAGATTTGTGGTGAGTATTATGCCGTGTTTCCATTGCCGGTTTTGCTTCCACTAGCTGTGAATTAATTGGTAGTGAAATACCAATAAATATTGTTGGCTAGAACAGTTTGTACTGGGGTGTTTCCACAGAGGTGACACTACTCTATGGAGTAGAAACAGCTCTAGCTAACAGTATTTATTGATATTTCACTACTTATGAATTCACAGCTAGCAAAACAAAACTAGCAATGGAAATGCGGCATTACATAATTAGCAGCGGTGGATTTCCATAGAGGCGCATGAGCTCGGGCCTCTTAAATCGAGGGGGCCTCCAAATCCAGCCATCACTCAAAAATTAGACATTCTAAAATATTACAATTTATAACGCGTTCTTAATAACTCACTGCGAATTTTTGCGTGAGTCAAAAACACTTTGCAGAGGGAATATTTGAAAGCAGACTTCGATTCGTTGCAAAAATTCGTAACAAAATTTAGTACGCGTAATATTTTAAGAAAGGCCGACCAGATATTGCTTACACTTCATATGTTAGTATATCATTTATCTTTATACGCTCTCCAGCTTACTGTAGACAATACCGGATGTAGCAGGTGTCCCGTGCCAGGTCACATACTAAGTCTTATTTATTTATTATATTTTATTCTTAAGTTAATCCTCTTGGTGCTATTTTATTATTGTTGATCATGGAGCTAGGCCTACTGGGGAAACCACGCTTAAAACGCTCTAAATACTCTACCTCTGGTACTCCAAGATAGTGAGGAAAGAATGTATATATCCCTCTACATGAAATATATATTTTTTTGTAGGAGGGGGGGCTCAAAATCGGACTGCACCTCGGGCCACTCTAGGGGTAAATCCGCCATTGATATTTAATACATATTGATAAACAGAAGGTTGTTGATTAGTGGATTTTTGTTTTTCTGGTGATACCTCTATTACAGAAGATTGACCACTAACATATGATATCTATCTCTATGATACTGTGTACAGTTTCATAAATATAAGTTATACACCAGGACTTGTTGAAGTGAGAAGCACTAAATAGCTCATATAACCAGAGCTGAAGGTAAAATAATCTGCTGACTATTGTGTCACTGATTTCCAGTAGTTAACTTTGCATTAATATTTCCTGCCTGCTGAAGGATATACATGCTTTTAAAAGGGAATTTGTTAATATGTGGCATCAGACGAGTCAACGAAGCAAAAATTAAGCTCGGTGATCAAAGATGAATAAAAAAATGCAAGCAATATACAAGATTTGCTAAACATAGCAATTAAATTATCAGCAGCTCAGGCGAAACCTGATCTGAGAATTACTTTCCAGAAGAATTCCACTAACCGAAATCTCAATTCATCACTGCTAATACCTGGCAGGAGTCATATACATATTGAATCTGCATAACTTCTCCTACCAACCACCTTTTTTACCTTATACTACACATGAGACACCATTCATCTGGGTCTGTAAAATACTGTACAATTGCGCATGAAAATGCCGTGTAGCAGTCGGAGGAGAGATTGAAAACCTGGTTATTCAGTTCTAGTCACGAAACATGAATAAATCCATTTTACGTGACTTACAATACTGAATGGTGGTATTGCTCCAGGACGATAACCATACAAGATCTACCACTCTTTTATAGTCCAGAGTGAATACATATATTTTTATTTGCATTTTTTGATTTTTTTAATAAGTTTTTACACATATTTAAAATCTGAATAGAAAAACGCATTTTTGTATAAAAAAAAAATTTCACTTCGAATTCGAACCTACGACCTCCAGCATTCCTCCAATGCTTTAGTTAATTGCCTTTAACCGCAAGGCCGACAAAGACGTAACAGAAAAGAGAGATATATGGTTCCGACTACTCAACCAACAAAGAAGCATTGCAATTGCCCCAGAAAATGTGCCCAAATGAATCAGAAACTGATGAAATATTGCATTAAACGTAAGCAATAAGAAACCGCTCCTTAGTCCAATGATCAGCGTGCTCTCATTATAGAAAAGCTGCCTATGTTTACCTCCATAATCTTCTGAGATCTCATAAAACTCCATCATCTGTGAGAGATTATTGTTAATGCAAGTATTCTTATAGAGCTGTTGGTGGTCCCTAATTCAACCAAGGGAGCCAACTACACCCTAGCAAGCATCAACGCCCTGAGGGTGCAATAAACATGGCCTACAGGATGCTATTTGGGCTACCGCGGTACTGCAGCGCAACCGCTATGTTCCTCGAGGGGAGAGTGCCAGCATGTGATGCAGTACACACACACACCACCAGCATAGGTGTGCTGGAGCCATGCAGCGATTCTCAGGTAGCGAAAATGCTGTCATTGCGGTAGCAAATGTTTGGAAAAAACGGAGCGATTGAAGAAAAATAGAGGAAGCTGCAATATTCTTCAGTCTAATTTACTTTTTTTATATATTTTTGTTTTTTTTAATTGATTGCTTTGAAATTTTACTTTGTATTTTTGTATATAATTTCTTATATGTATATTTATTAGCCGAGTGGGGCTGCACACCCCTCCCCTCGACTAGAAATATAAATGTTTATTATTATTATATGCCTCTTAAAGTCGGCATACCAGGCTCGTTGCTGGACAGATATTTGAATCCGGCGGTGTGGCATTCGAACGCTGCTGTAAAAGAATAGCGTAATATCAGAATAGGGCGCTCACAGGCCTCGTATTAACGGAGCTGCCCCACGGGCCTCTTCTAGTCGCAGCCCCTCCCTTAAGCTGTATTGAATCCTATCCCTCTTTCCCTATTTCTTAATAACCGTCTCTTCCGTTTTACTCCTACCTACCACCCTTTTGCTTTACTTAATACATATTTGTTTTTTTATAATAATTATTATTTTCGTAGGCTTTCACTACCAAAAGATTCACAAGTCAAAGACTTTTGGGTAGTCATGTCGTGTTTTGACATTTCGTTTGTCAATGTTTCGGACCACATTGCAGTGTTCATCTTCGGGGCGAGTCTGTCTGTGTAAAGAAGGCAGTCTGACTATGATGTGAAAATGTGCTAGCTTAAGTACTAGGTGAGAGTACCGCACCGGAGACAGGTATGTTTTATTGTTACAATTCGGCCAACAAATAAACAGATAAGTTTATTGTTGCAGTTCAGTGGTCATTAAAAAAAACCGTTAGTCACTAATTAGGTGGCCAGGCCAGAGCTGGATACCATGTCCCCTTGAGGTGGTGTCCAGACAGTACATACAGACTCGCCCTGAAGATGGACACTGCTATGTGGTCCGAAAGGTTGGCAAACAAAATGTCACAACACGACATGACTACCCAAAAGTCTTTGACTTGCAAATATTAATTATTGTTTATTTCTTTTTTTCTTGCTTACTTTTTCTGTATTATTATTTCTTTTTCTTGTTTATTGTTTATTATTTCTTTTTCCTTGTTTATTGATTGTTATTTTTTTTTCTTGTGTTTGTTGTATTGTACTGTTAAATAAATAAATAAATCTAAGAGAGCTGTTTGAGGTGGTATGAGCAAATATACACTTTATACCAATATTTAGAGATACGGGGAAAATGAATATCAGTGATATGTGGAATAAAGATCAGCTCAACAGAACTTACTAATCAAGCAAGTTATAAACCAAGGCACCTGGAATCTTAATCTGAGAAGAATGTTAACAGATCTGATATAACTGAAATATTATAACTAATATAATCCAAATTAATAGCATTTTAAAAATATAGTTACTTCACCTCATCATTACTAGAAAGAAACTTATCAAGACAAGAATACAAATCATTCATAATTCTCTTTAATAGAATACATAAATTTTCCCAATAGATTTCCAATCAAAATTTGTTTTCTCCTTAATAAATCTCCATAGCAACCAATACCCAGTAGACAAAACAAAATGTGGCAGTCATCCTGCAGAGTGTTCCCACAGATATCACTGATATCATACAATATTAATCACACATTTTCACTTTTGAATTTATAATGATTTATTTTATTCATTAACAATGTTATCATGAATCTCAATTCAGCAAAGTAGGAATGACAGTCACAAGTATGTATGCACTTTATAATTAATGTTTTAACTGTTTTCAATGATTGGGTCAAGGTTGCTTTCTGTTTATTGAATGTATTAATCAATATGTGAAGTAAATCAGGTATTGATTGAACTAAACTAATGTTTCACCAGACTGAGGGAAACAAATTAAAATACAGTTGATGATAATTTTGCACTTGAGATTCTGATTCAATTTCTTCTGAATAGAATGTCTACTTTCCAAAATCATTCTTGTATGGAATACTATGTCTATAATTGTCATGGACATCCTCGTTGTTGGTTCAAGACACTGCGGCCTACAGGGACTGTGGGTTTACTCACAATGAAAAAACTCTTAACGAGCGTAAGAACTTCATATAATTTGATTTAATTTATTATACTATTAGATGTATCTTCATAAGGAGCTAAAACGTATTTAGACTGAAAGACAAACTAGTAATGTCGTTCTTGTAGAGGCAAACTCTACAAGTATTGAGGCAATGATTGTCAGGCAGCAGTTGCGATAGACAGGGCATGTCATATTGATGAACAATATATTGATGAATTTGTTCCAATTCCCAATGAGAATGCTCATGGTAAACTGTCAGAGAGAAAAGACCAGCCAGATAGACCAAAAGGTTCAAAGAGGATTGGAAAACCAACATGAACTACACTACAAAAGACACTACATTTATTGTATTGAAATGTCTATTAAATGATTAATAAATTTTAAATATTTTTATATTATGTATGTATTATTTTTAATCATTTCTTTATGTATTTTGTGACAATTATTAATTTTGTTCTTGCTATTATTCTATAAATTATTTGTCATTATTATGACTATTTTGCTCTTATTATTGTTATTATTATTTTTGTTCTAGTTTTTGTTATTATTATTTTGTTGTAGTTGTTCATGTTAATACGGATGACTAAGAGG
The DNA here is from genome assembly GCA_026537445.1 of Silvatares holzenthali. Taxonomy (NCBI): domain Eukaryota; kingdom Metazoa; phylum Arthropoda; class Insecta; order Trichoptera; family Pisuliidae; genus Silvatares; species Silvatares holzenthali. The sequence goes on from JAPMAF010001013.1 coordinate 10,970, forward strand.
CCACCATGAGAGATCACAATCAATGAAACGTACTGTAACAGAGCCTACAAACGTTCAAACCTTCCAAATTAGAGCACATTAATCTGACTCAACGCAATGAAGAATGCATTGAGTCAGAACATTGAGAAAGGAGCATGTGTATTTTTTAAAATTTCAGCTTTCTGACAATCAAATTAAATAAATAAATAAAAATAAATCAATTTTCACAGATGGCACCAACAACCAATTTCCAGTCTAGGTATTCAATTTGAATATCTTCTAAACGTTTCATCCTCTGCGATGGGTTTATTCGACCGGCTGTCCACATTGTTGGGATTGAAAAAAAAGGAGGCCCGAGTACTTGTCATTGGTCTAAATAACAGTGGAAAATCCACGCTAGTAGAACGTTTTAAACCTGAGGAGAGAAGAGTGCAGCATAGTACTCCTACTGTTGGATTTAACGTTGAAAGATTTCAAAGTGAGTCTGTTTACCTCATATGTTCCACACATTAGTCATTTCAGATATAATAAATATAGATATGAGTATGAACAGATTTAGTCGAAGCCCAGATATTGATACTCATCATAAGCGCTACAGCTCTTGGCTGAATCTTACAAATTCTCTCAACTCTGATATATCGTGTTGATAATGCAACACAGGGTATCCAGTAGCTATATCAAATAAATGCTGCCAGTTCTTAAGAACAACTTCCGTGATAGTACCTATAGAACAAACGGATCATTCCCACTCTTCTCTTATGCTCCAGAGACTGAAGGTCATGAACTGAAATAAATATTCAGATAAAGAAGTGCCCCGACAAGAGAAGAATTTGCGTGGAGCGGCTACTCCCAGTCTTCTTGATACATTTTTAAACTAATTAAATTTCAAAAAACATTGAATTTAAGTTCAAAATATGCAGAAATTAAAACTGTTTAAAGTGTCATCTTCGTATAATTTTTTTCATAGTGTAACCGTGTAAATTTATTTTTGAATGATTCCATTTTAAATGTTTTTGCAAAAGTAAACAACCGAAATCGTAAAAGTGCACCACCAGTCGAAAATGTTTCAAAGACTCAACGGTTTTTACGACATCTGGTCGACAATGCATTATTCGCATAATCAAAGTGCCCATAGTAAACTGGAACCCATAGTGCAGTGCCAGATTTCAAATATGTACTGTGTATTCT
>JAPMAF010001015.1:0-12135 GCA_026537445.1 Silvatares holzenthali
TAATTTTGGTTACATGCCCCACTCATTAAAATCTGTTTTGGTTAGTGAACGTAAGTATGGCAACTACAGAAACTAGATAGTTATACAGAAAGGATGAAAGCGTCCTGGAATTGATTCCTAAGGGTATGAGGAATAGGTGCGTCTTCAATTTGGATCTAAACTCTATTAGATTAGCGGCACTTCTCACATTCGGAGGTAGTCTCTATTCAATGCTGCCGGTCCCGCTGCTGCAAAAGCACGATCACCAAACTTGGTGTAAGGATGGCGCGATGGTTCAGCCAGTTTACCTATGGCAGATGAGATTGCTGAGCAAAATGTCGATTGTCGAGCATTTAGGTTTGCAGGGATGCACATATCCGCCAGATATGCGGGTGATACACCATTTAATGCATTGTAAACTACTTTCCTCTCCAGGAAATAACATAATATATTGTGTAATTTACACACTACATTAATATTGTTTATTTTATTATTATTATTATTATTTATTTTATTTATTCCACGTCAAGGGGAGGGGCGTGCAATCCCACTCAACATATTTTAAAATTAAATTACAAATATATCTTAAGATACATTCACAAATAATAACAAAATAAGTATTACCATAGTATAATGTTAATAAGGAAACATTTGTATACTACAATTATATTGACAAATTTATTATGATTGACAGTGAATAGTGTTTGATGCTAGTAAAACTACATTCAACTCGCCTTATGATTTTATAGAGGGTGGATCGTTAGAAACTACCAGAATTCAGTTGTGATAGAGGTATTTTAGTCAATTAGACTCTACCTCAAAAGTTCTATCATAGTAATTTTCTTTATTGATTCTCAGATGAACAATCATTTTGATGTTGTATCATTTAGTTTTCTGAAATATTATATTTACTTATAGTGAAACATGGAAATAGATGAATATGACAGAATTTATTACTGCAATTAATTCATCATATCCTATGATGGTATTAGTTTTTCCTTTTTGGCATATACTGTAACTATCCAAACCAGTTTTTCCTAAATACTATATTTGTGCAATTGCACATGGAAATACTGTGTAGCTGTAAGAGGAGAGATAAAAAGTCTGATTATTCAGTTCTAGTTACCAAAGATGAATAAATCAATTTCACGTGGCCTACAATACTTAACAGTGATACCGCTCTTTTCCAGTCATTTTAGGTGTTTTGATTTTTTTTTCAATATGTACTCTTAAAATCTGAATTGAAAAATGAATTTTTAATTATATTTTTCACCTCGGCGAAATTCGAACTTGCGACTTCCAACTTTTCTTCAAAACTTTAGTCAAGTTTTTTAACTATGAGGCCAACAACTATCTTAACTATTATTGGGTTCTTCATCTACTTGTTAGATATAATTACCAGCTGTTCGGTCTGGTTGACCCTTGGTCGAGTGTTGAATTGGTCAGTTTCGTGGTCGAGTGGTTAAAGGCACTTGACTAAAGCTTTGGAGGAACGCTGGAGGTCGCGGGTTCGAATCCCGCCAGAGTGAAAAAAAAATATGTACATAAAAATGTATTTTTCTATTCAGGTTTTAAATATGTGTGTAAAAATATAGTAAAAAAAATAAAAAACAGCAAAAAAATGCATTCCAAAATATGTATTTGCTCTAGACTGGAGTGGTAGATCTGGAGCAATACCACGGTTCAGTATTGTAAGTCGCGTGAAATGGATTTATCCATGTTTCATGACTAGAACTGAATAATCAGGTTTTCAATCTCTCCTCCGACTGCTACTCAGCATTTACATGTGCAATTGTACAGTATGTTACAGACCATGACGGATGGTGGTGTCATGGTGTCTTATGTGTAGTGTGAGATAAAAAAAAGCTCATATTAGAATGGTTTAAATGTATGGTATCTATTTAAATAGGTTTATATTTAAAAAATTTATCAAAATTTCCAATATTTTAGAAACATGAAATGCATCTATATTTAGCTTTTTAAATTTCTTTTTTGAATCTTTGTTTTTTATGTTTGTAAATATTTTCAATTTTTCAGTATATCGGATGCTTGGAGGTGTTCACATCGATGAAGAGTTTGGACTTTGAAACTAGATCCTTAGTAGCGAAGTAAGTTTTGTTAGCTACACATGTTCATATTCTTCTTTCTAGACGTATAATGTATTCGACGTTGACACAAATTCAAGGCTTTACTTCCCACATCTGACAGCTTAAAAACCTGTTTTTTTCCATCTCTTTGTGATAAATTTCATTTCTGTTCAACATAAGCAACATCTCTAATTATTATCCTAGAACCATGGTGTTAAACATATGGCAGATATGCCAAAAATAATGTGTATAAATTTTTTATTAGTTGTGATTATATTATTATTGTTATTTTTATATTATTAAGTTTGAACTTATCTTTTTGCATAGTATCCTTGTTTCCTCAAAATGAATATCAAAGTGAGCGTTTTTTTTCTTTTGTATGGCATCAAATAGTAAAAAAAATTTTTTACAAATTATTGACATGTACATATAAAAAAATTCACCTTCACTGTTTTAGGCAACGGAATATTTTGTTTTAATCTGATACAAACTTTTTAATACATATTGTCATTCGAAAATGGTGTCTAGAATATTTAAAATGGAACTTTTTTACCGAAGTTTTTTCTATGTTGAGCTGTATAATTATTTTATAGAATATAAAGTAAGCGTTCGGAATTTTTTTCTTTTATAGAGAAAGTGACAACCCTTGAATTGATTTAAATGAAGAATATAAATCTTACCTAGTTAGTTTTTGAACATTTAACTTCGAGTACTGTCATAAGTTTCTTTTGCGATTTTCGCAAGTCAAAGACTTTTAGGTAGTCATGTGTTGTGACATTTTGTTTGCCAATGTTTCGAACCACATTGCAGTGTCCACTTCAGAGCAAAGCTGACTTCTCACTCCGACAAACTCACCTTAAAGATGGACACTCCTATGTGGTCCGTAACATTGGCAAACTGAATGTCACAGCATGTCATAAATAACCGAAAGTTTGACTTACGAATTTAAAGTTAAATTTCTATATTTCACAAGTTCCAAGTCTTATATATGAAACAGTAGCAATGATTCTGACTAAATAATATTATCACAGACTGCTAATAGAACAAAGAAAGAAGGATGTGATGCTTGGAATATCATTAATGAAAAGTTGTTGATATGTAAATGAATGATTTGCCTGTTAATATATTATTTTACTCATATTTTGACAGAGAATGCATAAACCGAGTGTGCGAAGCAGTCGGTCTGAAGACAGCAGATAAAAAACGGAAAACAGACAAGCGAGTTACTAAAGCTATCGCTGACAAACCTCGGATGACTCACGCCGGAGCCAATGTGTCCCTCACCGTTTCCAGTAAAAGCTTATCCCTCAGCACCCTGGAGGGCGGTGAAATAATCGCCAGGCACGACATGCCCAGGATCTCATTCGCATCTGGAGGGGACACGGTAATAATCCTTATGAATGATTCTTCTGATGCAATCACCACCACTGATATGAATAGAATTTTAATTAATTTATGCAATCATTTGAATGCTTCTTAGGACACGTTAGACTTTGTTGCATATGTGGCGAAGAATTTGCAAGACTGGCGTGCTTGTTACGTAGTTGAATGTGGTGGAGGTCTAGCGCAGGATGTCATATCTACAATAGGGCAAGCATTCGAGCTGCGCTTTAAAGAATTTCTCACAAAACCTTCAAATATTGCGTAAGTATTCTAGATTCTTTATCGAATATTTGAAAATGTTTCCCATTTTGTGTTATTGACATTATTTTAATTTAAATATGAATCATAGTTTTACTGGAATAGAACTAAATTAAGATTTTGTCATTTGATATTATTTCCGAAAAACATACAGTACTTTTTATCAGGTGTTTATTGGAATCGTGTTTCATATTATTTGTTGTTGTATAATTGCGGTTTCTGATTATATTAACTTGGGTATTCATTATCTCTAGTTGGTTTTCTCGATATACTAATCATATGCACACAATTCTTGATAAGAATTACCTCTGGAATATCTAAGCTATTTCTATTTACAAATAATTAACTAACAATTCGGAATAATAAGGAAACATGGAAAAATTACGGTCTATATCAGAGTTTTGTTTATATTACAGTAGTATATGTGAAATTCAAATTAAGATTATATTTTTATTGAAAATTTTTATCTCTAAGTCAGTATGAACGCACCTGCACATGATACAAAAAAATGTCCATAGTAGTATGAACGCACCTGCTTGTGAGATTGATTTTTTCAATGATATGTATTCTTAATTTTTAATTAGTCATATTTCCAAATGAAAGATATATCATTTTTATGAGACTGCAAAAACACTATAAAAAAACACTCTGTGTATCCAGAGAAAAACATTAAGTTACTAACTTGGAGGTTTAAAAGTAACTGTTTTCATCCATCACTTTACTAATCTTATTATTCATTTTAAAATAAACAATACTTAAATATTGTCATGGTGTTTCACATCCAAAAGATTCACAAGTTAAAGACTTTTTTGTAATTATGTTGTGTTTTGACACTTTGTTTGCCAATGTTTCGGACCACATTGCATCCATCTTCAGGGCGAGTCTGTCTGTGTGAAAAAAAGATTAACTTTTTACACACACAGACGCCCTGAAGATGAACGTTGTAACATATTCTGTAATGTTGGCAAACAAAATGGCACAACACAATATAAGAATCCAAAAGTCTTTAACTTGTATATGATATTCGGTTTTGAAATATCTTTTTATACACGATTCTCTAAAAGGAAACTTGTTTAATAAATAAGAATTTGTGTCATATGTTGTATTCCAAAATCATTTGTGTCAAATTCTATAGGCCACTTACCATATTAATATAGCACGCTCCATTTCCATCCGCACGGGTACTCCCAATTGAATTCAATTTAGTCTGATTATGGAAATTATCTGTGATTCGGTGTAACACTCATGTTGTCCTATTAAATATTTGTTCATTATCATAGAAAAACTCTTCACGGGCTTCGGCAAGGGGATAGAGAATACTACAACGACCTTCCGGGCAAAACTCCTCCGGACCTTCAGACATTGGAATTTGTTCCCCCTGTACCACCTCTTCCGACAAACAATCATCACATGTGTGTATATCATCTCTCGTCAAATTGCTGTTTAGGTGTTAAGTTTTATTTGTTCTACGTTTCGTACGACCAAACGCTTAATTGCAGGGCAATGTCAATTCTCCACAACGCTACTCCACTAAGGAAATAAAATACAAGCACATTTCACACATAAAATTACTTTTAATTTATTATTTATTGGGTGACATATTTACACAAAACTTTAAAATAATATTAATATTCATGAGGGGATGTATTACTGAATTTAAAAAAATTAACAATTTATTAATGTGTGAAATATGATTTTTTTTATAATATAGGTGTACATTTATACTAATATAGCATTGGGTGCAAATAAATTAGTGTTTGAAATATATTTTATTTATTAATTTATTGACCAAAAATAACTTTTAGAGATAGAGAACAGGGCCTACTTCACTGAGACAGAGTCTCGTGTCGTATTGGTCTTAAATGTAATGTGACATCTTGAAGAATACTGTGTATTACACTTCATTAACTACGGACAGATTACAAAGATTAAATTATGGAGTTAAATTGTGTATAAATATTTATAATTATTGTGTTTGTAATGAATTTTATGTATTTTGATAGTTCCCGTGGTGCCCCATCGAGCTTACCTTGCAGTGCCAGCGGAGGTCTCAGCGCTGGCAACCTGATAGATCTGAACAGCCCCCCGCCCACGGGACCTATCGCCCCCCTTCGAGAACACAATTATGTTAATGATTCCTCACTGCTCACTTCGCATAGCTCCAATCAACCGCAGAGAGACGTCTTTGGAATGCGTAAGCGTTTATTTCCTCGATTATTTCCCAGTGATTTATTACACATTTAAATAATGTAACATTTTATAATTCTTTCAGAGCCATTCTCAGCTGCAATAGAGAAATTGAATCCTGTTCAGCAAAAAGCTATGTTGCAAAATGAGCCGTGGTTTCATGGCACGGTTAGTCGAGCAGCTGCGGAACAGGTTGATTATTTTTATATTTTTCAGAAATTTGCAGATAGTTATAAATCTTTTGTACTGATAAAACTAATGTAATATATATTTTCAGTTGGTAGTTAAAGATGGTGATTTTCTTGTGCGAGAATCCCAAGGTTCACCCGGTCAATATGTGCTGACCGGAGTGCAACAGAGTTCTCGTAAGCATCTGCTGCTGATTGATCCAGAAGGAGTGGTAAATAAACTGTTATTTATTTTCTTTATATAAAACATATTAATTCTGGTCTTAGACATGGGACAGATTGGATGGAAATACTAGCAAACTATTCACATTTCAGTACTAATTTACAAGCATCTTTTCAGGTAAGAACAAAGGATCGAATATTCGAAAGCGTCTCGCATCTGATAGTCTACCATTGCAAGAATGAGCTTCCGATAATATCTGCAGAGAGCACTCTGGTGTTGCGTAACGCTATCGTCAAGTCTAAGACAGCGGCATGAATTCATTTGGGCGATTGGGGTGCAGATGCCGAAGGAAAACTTTACAAATGTACATATAGAGAGAAAAAGACCTGTCGGAATTCGCTGTGTTTATATTAAATTTTTAAGTGTTTTCTTCTATCTTTAGATTGTTGTATCTTCCCTCCTGCAACATTCGTCCCTCATTCGTGTCCAATAATGTGTTTTACTAAAATAGATGGTTGGACGTTATTATCTTATATAAATGTCTAAATGTTAGAAATAATTCTTGCACTATTGTATTAAAAAGTCATTTATAAATCAATGATCTTTGTTCTTTTTTGTATTATTTTTGTATTTTATATTGTAGCTTTTTTCGAATTCATCACAGTATAAATAAATTAATTTCAGTAAGTAAATATAGTTTGTATCATCATAATTAATTTATTTTTTGTATGCATTTTAATGTCTTAAACGCTTGTCAATCTCAGAATGCCAGAATTTGATGTATTCTGTTGTAATTATTCCGTTGCTAACGCACAACCTATAGTATTTTCTTCTTTATTCATTACTGAAGGTGGCTAGCGGTAATCTAACACATTTGAATCTTTCCACATGGTCTGGTTCTCCATCCGTATCAATTTAATGAGTCTGGATTATGTTATTTATTTTTTCATCTTTGGAAACGTTTTGTCTCGTAGACAACAGTGGGTGAAGAAAGCTTCGTAGATTTTCAAATAAATCAGATATTGTAAAGGGATATTCTTTAATAGATTTTATTATTCTACTTGTGCGTATTCATTTTGATATTGATAAGAAATCTTCCTACACAATTAAGTGATTTTTCTGTTGTATTTAATATAATATATTCTTGTCGAACTCATTGCCGCAGATTTTAAAATGGATAAATTAAATTTTTTCAGAGTGTTTAAATCATTTACTTAATAATAGTGAAATATTACTTATTATTAATATTATTTTGTTTATTTGACCAGTCATATTTGTTAACCATTAATAATATTAGTTAAGTTAAGGCTAGAGTAATATTTTTAAGCAATATTATTTATATCAAAAATGTATTTGCTTTTGTCATTTTGGCAACTGGTGATAGGACCTTGTTTATTGAATTTACAACATATTTTTGCAATGTGGCATACATATCGAATAATATTGTGTAATTATAATTCCATTAGGGGATTATACTAATTGTTTATTTTTTAATGGATTTGAATCTTGTTATAAGTATACAGCTATACCTGACTAATTTAATTATCTTTTTTTGTAAATTATGTTGACCATTTTTTTTTAGATTGTCAATAAATATTGCAATGCGGTTCTAATTGAATTTGTGCACTTGTCATTTTCAGTTTATGTATGATGGCTTCCATTAATTTATACATTTTCTTCTCAGTTTATATGATTTGTGCAAATCAAACACATTATGTAATACAAGGTGCAACAGATTTGATTCCTGTAAAAATAAATTAAATATGTTTTCTGTGGGCTTTAATAGTGGTAGATCTTGTATTGCCCTGTTCCACTGTTCAGTATTGTACCCCTCGTGAATTGGGTTTATAAATATTTCATGCCTAGAATGAATAACCAAGTTTTCTTTCCTCCTGCTGCTACACCGTATTCACATGTACAACTGCACTAAATAAAACAGATACATACTGATTGTGGTGTTTGTAATGCATAGGAAAGTCGTAGATAGTATTTAATGATAAATGTTATTCCATTTTCCAAAATCATCACAAATAAAATTAAATTGATAAGTATTATTTTCTAAAGATTATCATATTGAGTCAATTTGTTTTATAAATCTTTACATTTATTTAAAAATCTTTTCATTTGTATGCATTGTTTGACATTCCCTTTTTTGTTGTAGATTTTTGAAAAGATTACAATTATGTCATATAGTCAACACTCAAACACTGAGTTTAATAGACTCCTACCATTCTCTTGTGATGCTTCATCTTTGAAAAAATATCTATTGTCAATATAAGTGAAATTGTCATTAATATTTATCATTCCATGCGGCACTGTCAATAAATTACAACTAAGTTAAAATTACTTACACTTCAACAACTTTATCAAACAAAAATACGTGTAAAACAGATACTTATTATTTTTCGATATAGTCTCCACCTTCAGCCATAACATTTGGTCCAACGAGCCACAAGCTTCTTTATGCTTTCCCGGTAGAAGGTTTTCGATTGGTCGTGAAGCAACTTTTGCACTGCATCCATATGTCTGAGGCAAATCGACGAACTCTCAAAACCTCCTTGAATGATCTGCAAAACAATGTTTTTATGAGATAAAACGCTTTCCCCGTATTGTGATAAAAGTCTCAAGTGAATTTAGCGTCTCACCATGAAAATCTGATTACTCCTCGTTGCTCCTCATTGGTGCATTCTGATAGCGGAGCTGACATGCTTACGCTGTATAGCTAGAATTCAACTGACGTGATTGTGATAAAACTCCACATGATCGTGACCACAAACGCGCCTACTTAATACATGTGCATTTAGCCACCACCTGTCTTTGTTCAATAGAGTTTTGAATTAAAAGTGTAACATTTTTTTTTATTTATCCTCATATCGAATAATTGCTAAAAATTTACATACTGCTACAAAGCCGTACAATGTAATTCATCAACCGAATTGATAGATGAAGAAACATGGGTTTGCATATTTATTAAATAATATTTTGGTTATTGAAAGAATCAGGTTATAATATGCAGTATTTCTTCTTGATTTGCATATTATAGAAGTGAAAATTTAAACTACTATCTAATGGCCGCCGCATGATGAGAGTTAAGAATGCACTACAATGTAGATATAATAACTGTTTAGGATGTAAGTTGCATCATTTAACAAAGTACAATATTTATTGTGAATCGAATAGTTACGTAATAATATATACATATATGTATTCAATTTGATTTTATCAAATTATGTACGATATTGCAATATGTCATACTGATTATTATACTCTGAACCGTTTGGCTGTGTGTGACAAGCTCACAACTGTGCACTTAATCCTACATGAACATTTGATGTGAAACCTTCCAGAATCAGAATTAGGGCGATGTTAGAGAGTATCGATTGTGAGACCGTTAGGATTTTATTTTATGAGAATGTTGCATGAGTCGTATCTTACAAACCGCTTGTTCAATAACTATAAAGTTTTCATTTTACCCCCATTTCCAATGTCGTTTGACATGCCAACAAATAGGTATTTATGAAAACGGCCTTTCAATTACATCGATACTCTAATGTTTATCACGAATATAAGCTACAGTAATATTGAACCTTTATGATGCAACAAATGAAATAATTCTCTGGACAAATCACTTGTGTACTATGATGCGAGTGCTTATTTAGTATAAAATATATCACAGATTATACATACTAAGCAATTGTTTTGCGCACAGTAATATTTCTATTATCTCAATAATTTATATATTTTGTATACTCATCGCATATTGCATGTAATTATAAGTTTTGAATAGTCATTAATAAATAGTAATTTTATATTTTTAATAACTATTTTTTGTGTAAATTTATGCCTATTTTATCATTAAACGAAATATACAATATTATATTTGTGTTTGATTTTTTACTTGATGCACATGTAGTGTTGACAAGAGGAAAAATTCCTAATCTATTAATGTTTGTTACCTTCAGTTTGCATGCCCTGTTAATTTACCCCTGTTCTCTAAGTTGTGTACTTTTTGTTATTCTTCAGTAATTGACATTGTATACTGAACATTAAAATAAATGGAGGAAGAAGAATTCTCTAATTATTTTCACAGCTATTATTAAACTATTCGTATTATTAAACAAATAATACGTTTTTTTCATTCTCCCCACATATGAGATATTAGCAAGGTAAATCTATAATGCCGAGGGATGCTATTCGGAGGTTACAATAGTATAATTATTTGGCTCTTGAAGTGATTCAAATTAAAGAAAGAATTTATATTGGTTATTCTAAAAATGTGCTAGTTCTTTTACATAAACCTAAGAAGGTTAATACCAATTTGATTATTTCACCTTTTTGAAAACATTTTTTTAGTCAGCATGGTTACATTTTTTAAATTTATTATTTAGGTGGCTTTCATCCCTATGGGATATATTTCTATCTCAATTAGTCAGGGGCTACAGTTTACTAAATGGTATGGGTGATTTGAGTGGGTTGTCATTATTAATTTACTTCTAGTGGCAACTGTTTTGGTATTTACTTGCCAACCATACCTATCAAATAAAGTAAGTAGGTTCTAGCAACATTTTTTCTGTCTCTTTTTTGGAATGTATCGCCGCCCATAAGTACGGTACATAAAAACAACTTTGACATTTCAAGGATAAATTGTTCAAAATTGTCTATGATATATCAGATTGCAAACCGTTGCAGATCTTTAGAATCGTATAAATAGATTTTATAAGTTATTTAGGTCGGTTATTAGTTTATTGCACAGTGAATTTTACAGTTCATCGAATTTAACAAATAAAAATGAGTTGGCGCGAACTGGTAATTATTAAACAATCGTATCATTCCCAATATTTCGATGTGTATTCGATCGTAACCTAACAAAGTTTATTTGCGCATTTATTCTCTGGTTATTGTAAAAAATGCCTTAATTTTTTTAAATTGAACGTGCTAATTATCATAGGAACTTTGAGGCTTTGGACAATGTGCATTGTTTTTCACTGATTCATATCCTGCACTTATCTGTTTTTTTGTTAAAACATTTATTGTGTACTCGACAGCATTCCAGATCTCCTCGGAGTCACATGTACTCTTCGGCAAGCGAACGGGGGAACGGGCCGTATATAAGCTCTCTCATGGTATAAGTTATCAAATCTCAGTATCAGTTTGTCTCGTTTTGCTATTTTTTCAACAAATATATGTTGGCATTTCAAAATCGAGTTCATCTTCATCAGCTGTTTATTTCTTCATCCTAGATGAATATTTTGCTTTTATTAATTCATTCCAACATATCTTCATGTTTCAATAGTGTAGATATAGATGTATGATATGTAGATTGTACATGTTCTAGGATAATAGACATAGATCTATAGAGAGCAATGAAAAGATGAGTAATGTGTATTTTTATCCTTATATAATTAGCATATCCCTGTTTCCTTAGATGCTTTGCTATTGTTGTTTATCTCTCAGGTGGTTTTATTTCTATATTTTCCAGACTTATAGGGATTTATTTCTCTTCTAATAACCTACTGCCCTTGAGATAATTTTGTCATGGTACATTCTTCATTGCATTCAATGGTGCACCATTCTTCAATGGTGATTACAAAAAAAATAATAAAAATTTATTTATTCTAAAATGAGAAAAAGAGCATATAATCTCACTCGCCTGATAATATTTTGTAGTTCAGTCAGTTATAAATTAAATTGTAAATGTGCAATAAATATATAGTAATACATTATTTCTTTTCGTGATGTATTAAAAATTAAATTTAAATTTCACATACCATTCTTAGTTTAGATATTTCTTGTGTTTTCAATACGTTATTAATCTTTTTTTTATTCTTTATGAAACATTTATATAATGTCAATCTATAGTATTTGTCGCAGTGTAAAATGATTAAGATAT
>JAPMAF010001017.1:0-12119 GCA_026537445.1 Silvatares holzenthali
CCGGATAGGATCGAAACGCGTCATACAAAAATAACTCGCAAGTGATATTACTAAGTTATCTACAATTTATAATTATTGATATATTTGATTCTCTCATTTTATTTATAAAACAATTTTCATCAATTTAAATAATTTGGGACATATAGAATATCCTTGAACCAAAATAAAGGCATTTTTTTCATTTCAGATGTCTACAAATAGTGTAGGAGGTGTAGTAATACAATCATCCTCTCTCGGTCTGAGCCAAGCAGGCACACCGACTCCATCCGGTGTGACTTCTAATAAGAAGAAGAAGAAAAAAAAACCTCCTAAGGAGAAAAAGCCTCGGCCCAAGCCTGGAGAGATTCGTTTGACTACCGCTCTGGATGGGAGTACCCTGTACTGCTGCCCAGAGTGCCACATGGCCTACCCGGAGAGGGGCATGCTGGAGCAACATCTAGTAGGGCATACGATGGAAAGGAGGTATGCTTTATTTGTTCTGTTTAAAAAATCCTTACTGTCAGATCTTTATTTTTAATCAATATGCACTCAATTCATTGAGAACCATTATCACCTTATAAATATATTTTGATTCAATGCACAACTGTCTGAATGAAAAATACAGCTTGAATCCTCAAATTTTTGAACTTGTTATGTGTGTTTATATATTTTAAATTTCATTTAATTTTATTTTTTTTATACTTTGTGCTTTTGGTACATTGTGCAGTTTAAATAAATAAATATTAAAGCAGTCCATCGGGGCATGAAATTCAATGTTTAAATTGGATTTGTTTTATGAAATTTCCTTTTGTAATTCGGTTTATAGTATATTTGCATATCTTTTGATGAAGCGAATAATAATGTTTTTTTAAATAACAGTTTAGGAAACTGAATCACTCGCTTTTATTGATAATAACTATCCTTTGGTTATGTAGATTCATCTGTGACATATGCAACGCTGCTCTGAAACGAAAGGACCACCTTACAAGACATAAACAATCCCACAACCCCGAACGCCCGTATGTCTGTTCCGTCTGCCTAAAGGCCTTTAAGAGGAAGGAACAGCTTACATTACACTTTGTTATTCATTCCGGAGAGAAGAGGCACATATGTCAGGAGTGTGGCAAAGGTGAAATATGCACATATATATTACACTTAATTTTAGCGATATATCGACTTTAACATTCAGAACAGATCACCTTTCTAATTAATGGACTAGTCATGGTGTGTGTACTCAAATGAGAAAGGGAATCAGTTAGTGTAGGTTGTCTTTAGGTAATAAATTATCCATTGAAAAATGGGAAATTTAAATAGCACATCCGGCTCTTCGGTAGTATTTAGTATGAACAAAAGAGATACACAAATAATATCGTTTTACTATATGTATGAAGGAAAAATCCCCTCTTCTCCTTTTTGCACACAGTATGGAAATACACTGTGTGCACAGCGGGTTTCCCGCAGCTCATCCAACTCTACATTAACAATATAATCATGTTTCAGGCTTCTACCGGAAAGACCACCTCCGTAAGCACACCAGATCACACATCGCCAGACGTGTGAAAGCGGAGTTGAGCCAGCAAGGTGGCAACACCAGCAGCGGGGGGACTCTGCTGTCTCTGGCCGTGCCTGCCCCGGCACCCCCGCCCCCCTGACCCTTGCCACCTGCGCCCATCGCAGCGCAGACTAAACCTATTGACTTTCTCGCTTTTGTCTCCGCTGCCAAGGACGCATTCTAAGTTCAACGTTGTTTGAATTTAGATATTGTAAGGTGATCCGATAACTTTGAAATTGTTTCGTTTATGTTTCGGTGAAACAGATGTTTTATTTGAGTGCTCTGCCGGTTGATTAATGAATCAAAGTATATAACTAAATAGTTGATACCATTTTTGGTTTTGAATTTTGAAAGTATGCAAAGACTTAAGTGTCAGAATGTAATTAATGAGAAAGAATTATGATAAAACTCTTACTGAATTCCATTAGGAGATTTCATTTCGAGTAAGTGTAACAAATTTGTCCTAATTCATGGATCTAAAACGCACGATTAACTATTAGGAATGATTTGCATCAATGGAATTTCTGAATAGAATGCCACAAGTACTTATAGCATATCGACAAATTGAGAGTTGTAGAGTTTTATCTTTCACATGTCGATATGAAGACCAATGTGGAAAATTACGAGACTTTTCCAATTTGTTTGTAAGAATTAGAATCAGTTTTCAAGGACTTACGGAGAGTAATTTTGACATGAATAAATGACAAATGTTGAGTTGAGACAACATACTACATTTCTTTGGAAAGATTTTTAATTTATAATACTTGTGGTTATATCTCATGAACCATTTGAGAAATTTTTCGAAGATTAGCAACTGGTGATTTGTTCAGAACTTCTACTGACGTAAGCATATTTTTTACCCTCGAAAAGTGATTTCTTTTTAATATCTAGTATTCATATAAGTGAAACTTTTCTATATCATATATTTCATCTTAAAGTGTGTTGAGTGGGTTTTTGCGCTTTTTATGCCATTTCAGTGATTCGACTATTGTTGTGACTCTGGTAAAAATGTCATTAAAGCACAATTCATTTTCACTTGTAATCTGAAATATAGCTTTATGAATGATTTATCATTTCATTTTCGTTCATCTACAGCGGGCAGTAGGTTTTACTTATTTCTCTGAGTAAATACTATATGGAGCATTCATATTTAACGACAATCATCTATGTGGCAATTCTATATTTTGTAGTGCAATTTTGTAAGAGTGCTTATTTTTAAAATGTCTGCGTTCATTATCATATTATTTTTGATTGGCGTGATATCATTTTATGGAAGCCATGTCATTACAAGATGTTAATACTATTCAACGATGCATTTTGGAATCAAATTTTACATAACGGGCACACAATTGTGATAAGGGATATTGTGTGTTTGATATATAATTGTGAATATTATTCAAATTTTTGAGTCTCTCTGATAGTGTCATTGCATATTAAGATCATTGTTTAATCTTAAACAGTTTTCAATGTATTTATCTGGAAGGTAGAGTACATAGTAAATACTTTGATTATTTAATTTTAGATTACTCTTTTTATTTAAGTTTGGGAGAATTCTATGGCACCTAATAATTAATGCATTGTTACATTAATTCACTCCAAATCCTGACAATGCCACTCCTAATTCCAATAGTAGTAGGCAAAAAGAAAGGAGTACTATTTGTCTCTATCCTGGCACACATTTCTTGCTTCCTCCTCATTCATACAACTTTTCATACATGCACAACAGTTGTTGGGGCTGCTCACATTACCACATTAAGAAGTCGAGAAACAATTAATAAGGTATCTCTAACCCTTTAATAATATTTCAATAAATTTTTTGTTGTTCTAACAGTAACTAATTCCTATTAGAGGTTATATTTTGTGCTATGAATAGTATTAAGTTTGATCTCTATTATAGTCAATATGCACAGCAGGTCCTTTCTGACAGAAAATTTTTACCATGACCATGGAGAATATTATTCTGTTATCCTCTGCGAACATATGCGATGAAACAGAATCACTACACTTAAATAGTGCTCTGCCTCTAGAGTTTTCTGATACTTCTACCTAAAATAAAATTTTACGAATATTCCAATCCTCTTCTTATGTTTAATAATTTGTCGGCCTCGTGGTCAAGTGGTTAAGACACTTGACTTAAGCGTTGGAGGAATGCTAAAGGTCGCATGTTCGAGCCCTGCCAAAGTGAAAAAAAATTATTTAAATGCATTTTTCAATTCAGATTTTAAAAATATATGTGTAAAAATATATTTTAAAAATTCAAAACAGCAAACAAATGTATTTGGAAACGTATATTCACTCTGGACTGGAAAAGTGTGGTAGATCTTGTTTTGCCCTGGTGCAATACCATCGTTATTTTTAACATGGATAACTTAAATAGCGCCGTTTTCGTGAGAAAATCACCTCAGGGGTGCTGCAACCATTCAGTATTATGAGCTATGCGAAATGAATTTATTCATGTTTCGTGACTAGAACTGAATAACCAGGATTTCAATATCTCCTCCGATTACTACACAGAATTTACATGTGCAATTGCACTGAATGTTACAGACCGAAACGAATGGTGGTGTTGTGGTGTCTTATGTGTAGTATAAAATAAAATAAAAAAATTGGTGGAAATATTACAAGAAACCCTGCATGAAGTCATTTTGAAATTTATACCTTTCGTCATTTTCAAAATGTGCCTGAACCTCCAATACCCCTTTTAACTTCTTCTTCAGTAGCTTAAACACCATTTTATTTAATTAATTGTTTGAGAAAACTTAAAGTTGTTTTAATATAATAACATATTCTCTGGGCCGGCACTCCCATAACTCAAAACCATCATAGACCTAGGCATTACGATTACCGTTTTAATTTTCATGAACATAACCTTTCCGTGCAGTGTCATTCCAGTAAATCCCTTGGTTTTATTGTACAATAATCTCACCTTTTCGAAAATCCGAATGTTCTTCGCTCTCTCTCTAATATCACCCTAGTTCTCACTACCATCGAATACGGTTCCATTATATGAAATCTACATGAGGCCTGCTACTGCGCATCCCTGGAACAGGTCCTCAAACAATTTCTTCATTGTCTGTATCTTCGAACATTTGGATACTATCCCATCAATTATGACACCTTCGAATATTTCCCTTCCAGATTCCTCCTAGGCATGTTATCTTTAAATTCTCTAGAAGTACGCAAATCCCTTCACCTCTTGCTAAGAGGTAACATTCATACCATCAGTCCTCGCTAGCTTCAGTATGCATGCCCCAGTAAATTACCTCCATTCTTGAAATCATACTCCTTTCGTTGTCTCCTATTCCTCAACAAACCTTGGCACCTGCATGACCAGTACCAGGACTGCGTGTCTTCTCAATGACCTACAGAATGCCCTAGACATCCCTCATGACCCATTATCATGTATTATGGAAACATTGCATTTTTCCGTATCATCATAAATCTTTATTCCTCTGTCCTTATCCCTTGATAACTGCCTCTTCCTTTATATACACCTACCTCTCATTTGTTTTTCTTTGTGTGTTTTTTTTTCTTTTCTTATTTTAACTTCCTTTTTATCATTCCTTTTTATTGTATTTACACTTTTCTTAGTTTTTGAACATATATTTTAATTGTTCTTTCGGTTGTTCTTTATATTTGGTACATTGTACTGTTTAATAAATAAATAAGTATAAGAGTCAATATAAATATTAAATAATCAATGTTTTTACAACTGAAACTTAACAGGATCATGCATTACGAGTATATTTTATTTAGTGGACAGTCGGAATCTGAGAGTATGGGAGTATAGGGGTTTAGAGTGTGGAATGTGTACATTATAAGGTATATAATATTATGGTCTGCAAATTAGGTGCTTAATGTTTGGTGTACTCCACCACCTGATGCGGTGTGGAAAGGATTGCAATAGAGTAGAATAGTGTGTTTGATTTCTTAGAGCGGTAGAAATGTTGAGATATTTTAAAAAGTGTGCTGACAATGATTCCACTCGAGAGCGGATTATGTATTATGAGAAAGTGTTCACGTTATATTATACTATCCATTGTATACTGTATTTATACAAATAATTAACTTACGGGGTCATCGTAAAATATTTACATTTTAAAACTTTGTGCAGACAAATCAAAGTTGTCTTATTACAAAAAGCAACAGGAGGAATCAGTGACTCTAGCTTCTGAAAACACCCATGATAGCATCGATCAAAGATGACTCTTGTCTGTACCAACTCTTATCTGTATTTCTATAATACAAGCTGCCTATAGCTTGTTATAGAAATAGAATAAGATGTTGGTATATTCCATTTTTAATGTTCTATATCTATAGTTAACAATTAAAATACTTTTATGGTTAAAAGAAAGAGTTTTCACTTTGTAGTTTGTCACTTTATTAAAAGAGTTGGCGATGCGTTTCGGTTTTAATCAAACCATTTTCAAGCACTAACTGAGGTTGTGTCCATCTTATTGGTCATAAGGTGTGCTCGGCTGTAGGTTATGGTGGGTGGGTGTGGTCTATTTTTACGATGGGTGTGGTCTATTGGTGTGGTTGAGTTGAATTGATGGGAAACAATTTAAAAAAAGAAAAAAAATTTAAATGCTGTTTTTAGATAGATGAGATCATTTCGAAGAATATGCAGAATGACCCTGAGGGATTGGATAAGAAATGAAAATATCAGAGAAGAATGCTAACTAAAAAGTAACAATCATAAAAAGAATAAATGTTGGATGTTTGAGATGGTTTCGCGAATGAAAGAATAATAAAACAGATTTACAGTACGAATATTAGTGGAAGAGCAGTGCCTGGAAGTCCTTTCTAGGCACTGCTAGAAAGGACTTCCAGGACATGTTTCTGCCAAGTTCTTCTGAACTTGGCAGAAACATGTTTCTCAACTTCTTAACGGAGGTAATGTTAGGAGCGAAAACAACAGTTGTACATGTATGACGAGATGCATAAATTGTGTGTCAGAATAGAGGCAAATGGCACTTCATTCTCCCTGCCCACCCCTATCAGGAAGTGGCATAATGTTATGTATGTTTTATTTTTTTGGAGTACCTGCTTACATGTAGTATCTAACCGAGCAACGTAAAATAAGCATTTATTATTATGTCCTTTCTTAGGCGTTCCATATTATTATTACATGTATCATGGTATGATCCCCTCTACCATTTGCACACTTTAAAATACAACGATGGCCCTGTACATTAATAAATATTTATGCATTTAGAAAAAGTCATGCCTTGACTTTTAACCTCAAGATCAGGTATGCAAAAATATTGTATTTAATATTGACATGATATTGTATTATGTATTTAAACTTACCATTTAAAAGTGTTGAATTATTATTTGCCTTTTCATCAGCCTTACTTTTGATTGCTCTTAGTATTATCTTACTTCTTTATTGATACATTTCTAATTTATCTTTGTTAGTTTGACACTTGTTTGGTGTTAAATTCTAAAGTAAGATTTAATGTTTACTTTTGTTATGGAAATAATCAATTCATTACATACATCCAAGTATAATCACAAGTTAAATGCATGAAAGGAATGGTTAACATTTAGTTAAGATTACTTTTGTCACTACCCCTAATACAAATTGATTTTAATTATGTTAAATTCACTTTGTTAATATATTTTTAACAACATATAATCAAGTTTTTTAACCTGTTTATATGTACACTAAAATATATTATTGTTTCTTCTTTTCTTCTTGTGCCATAGGTGTCTATTTGTGGTTTACAGTATACTTACATTTCATGTTTTAATTTGGAAAGTGTCAGACATATTAAATTAGACGATCCTTCTCACTTCAATCCTTCACTCTATCAGAACTCATTATGGTAATTATTGCTTGGGTTATATTATAACAATCGTAACAGATGTTATTGAGCGCGATAGTTATTTTTCCTAAATATTACAATGTCTTCTTGCAAGAATATATTACATGACTGTAAAATTCTTAAAAGGATAAACGATTACGTATTAGATAGATTTATTGAGATTTATTTTATTTTAATCTGTAATGTGTTGAATTCAAAAAAAAAAACACTTTAAAGAATGTAATACAGAAAGCATTCAGAGTTTTTTTTATTTTGTTTTGATTTTAAGCTTAAAGGAGCGTAAATATTTCTAATCATTACTATGTACAATGACATATAAAGTTTATTAATATAATTTTTGAGCCTAAGTTTGCCATTTCCATTTTGGGTGGTGAATATTTTAGGTTAAATCAGTTTGCTCGTTCCCTAATCGATAATAATACACAAATAGTAATATGTTTATGTAGGTGATATTATAATGAGCCGAATTCCAACAGCGAAAGTGTTTAAGGTTGGATTACTTCTTACGATACATTTAGCGTTAATACCAGTACAAATAAACAAAATTACCTTAACATTGGAATACCTCACAGCAAATTAAAAAGATATTTCGTAAATGAGAAACTAATTTTAACTATTTGATTTTAGATTATTAGGAAAAACATAACAATGTTATAGTTGCAATATTAAATATCATTAGAAAAGATTCTACAAATGTATCAAAATGTATGTTTGTTTCACTAAATGCACAAAGCAGTTTCTAATATTTTAACTATTTTTTCCTTGAAATGCTTATATATTTTTTTATTAAGATGCGCCAAACTTTCATACTTATTTGGATGCATACATATTGCACATGTGCAAGTGTTATGTTATAATTAATTCAATTGTTTTATATAAAAACTCTCATATTTCCATAGTAAAGACTGGTATTTCAAACAAAACCACAATAAGTGTGGATAACGTTATCAGACAAATATTCAATACTACATGTTCAATTTAACCAACACTGGTGTGGACACGTTTTATTTTCTGCCTAAAGCAATGATTAGGGAAATGTACCAAATACTTGCATACATTTGTGTATAATCAAATACATTTGTTTGCATACAAATACTTTTATTTTATATATGTGCAGTTGCATGTAAATCTGGTCACAGTTATAGATTCAACAAAGTTATTAAAATTCTATATGTTTTTAAAATAACACCGTCCTTGATGACGCAATGATCTCACATCTTTTATAAATTAAATAATGTATACTTAAATATTTCTTTTATATATTTTGTTTTTCAATTTGATGGTTGTGATTTTATTTATATTATTTTTTGTGATTTCGTTGTACCTGTTTTGACAGTAAAACACCTGTTAGATAAACACACTAAGCTTCTGAAGCAATAATTTATTTGTAATTGCCTAAAAGGCTCTAGTCATCCATGTTTGCCCCGATGATGTGTGTGCGAATCAAATTAGAGCTCCTGAATACTTTTTTTAATTGTAAATAATAATTTTAATTTGTTTCATCCTCATCCAAAAACTAGCGAGTAAAATATTAATAATAACGTAGTGATTGTGTGTAAGAAATTGAGATTTATTTAATTTAACTATAGCATTTATATTTTAAAAGTATAATACTAAGTATTCTCTAAGCACTTTTAAATAGTGTCTATAACATGAGTAATAATTAAATATTAAGGGACTTAGACGGTATTGTAAGTTAAGACTAGGAAGGAATAAAAAAATAATATTAAATGTTTAAGTGCGAATGTCTCGTGTTTGTATGCCAAAGGGTCTTTGTATGTAGACAAAAGGCTGTGAGTTACGATTATATCCGGTGAATATTAGCTGATTACGAGAGTGGAGAATGTGAAATATTTAATATTAGTCCGTCAGCCCAAAGCCATTATTAGATTAGGGTTTTGTGTCTTTAGAATTAAAGGTTATTAGAAAGTGAATATTTAATTAAATGTGAGACAATTTATGGTTGTTTCGAATGAAATGATTAACCAACCTTACTAATCTGATCTGATTGCACTCCTCTTGCTCTCTCTCCCTTGTGGGAATTGATGATGATTGAAATGGTACGGGAGAAGACATAACATACGACCTAGTTCAATTCTGTGTTTCATGAGGAACAGAAACAAGCGTAATTTGTAAGCATGTTTGTAAACCTAAGTTATATTAACCGGTTGTATTTATAAAGACATGTCGTATAATGAGAAAAATAATTTTTTGGACAAATTTTATATATACTTGTGTGATATAAATATATAGTAAAACTACAAAAGAATAATTCTAAGTTAAGATGTAATGGAAATCAATATTATAAAAACCGTATTTTTATCACAATTTTGTGGACAAAGATTATAATGAATATAACAAATTCAATTGGTTTGCTATGCTTAAATGATATTATACACAAAACAAATGATACAAAATGAGAAATTATTAAAAAACTAGTATTTTTGTAATCTAAATAATGTGTTAATCATTCTCAATAGGGTAACTGTAACTTGTAACTCGGTAATGGTTATGGTAATGGGAGGAAATTGAAATAGTACAAAATATTCAGAAGCCATTGCACTTAATACATAAGTCAGTATACAAAAAATGTACAATACCTATTTGATTAAATTTAAAGAAATATTATGATGTATGATATAAACTTCCTTCATTATGTCCTGTCATATTAACCACTCTGTAGGATGATTCTGTATGCCTTTATATTACAAAATCATTAAACGCTTTTAGTATCAACGGACACTCTTTTTGTAGGCATCGTTCAACGATTTTTAAAATAGAATTGAGTCCGTTGATTTAGGTATGCATTTCGCCAATATTGTGCTTCCCTTTCATTTATGTAGCCATTCTTTGCTTGAATTAAATAAAGAAACATTTATTTCGAAAATGTTATTTCATTTTAAATCCTAGGTAAAAATTAAAAACAGTAAATATACTTTCTGGATTGAAAATATTTGTTGAATGTTAGATAGACACTTGATAAATATTAGTTCTAATTGTTTATATGTAATGATGATAAAATTATATATCTTAATAGTTTTTGATTAATTATACATTATACCCTCGAAATTCATGAAGCAATTTTAAAAAGCTGTATTATCATACTTATATTGAAAATCACAATACTTTTTTCACAAGCTTTTCATTCGACTGTTTCGGTACCAATTCGGTTAAGATTCAGTATTTTTAAATCATTTATAAATATTCTTATTAAACGGGTTCCATATAATCGTATAGTATGTAACTGTTTACATAGAAACCTGTCATAATGCAGAGCAGTTGTTTCAGTATCTATGGGATAATAAAATATCTATGAATTTAAATTTGAACGGCTTTCTTTGAAAATTTGAATAATTTGACAGATCGCTTCGAGAGCGACTTTACTAACGAGGACCGTAGTGTGCATATTATTTTATATTTACAATTCAATGACATTTTTATTAATTTAACAACTCCATCAAACAATTATGTTACAACTGTAATATTTATATATGTGTGAACCAAGTGTCTTGTTTGCGAAGGCGTTTTGTTAAATTTTGCAAATTATTGCCGGGGCGATAGGTATTTAAAGAATAAATACACAATGGAAGACAATTGGAAATCTAAAATATTCGATGATAATAAGTTGGTCCAGAACACTCCAACGAATGAGAAACATTTAAATGTTTCGTTAGAGCATACTCCGCAGCCGAGGGCTACTTCCACTTCAGTGAGAGGGAACTATCATAGGTAATTTCTAATAAATGTTTTTAATTTCATTGACGCAATGTGACCGATATTCTAATGTTTATTTGGTATAAAACTATATCGACATCACATCGTCCATTATCTAATTCGGTTGCAAAAACCTATCTGGTATGTTCGTTGCCCCTATTTCTTGATAACCGCCTCTTCTTTTTTATTTCCATCTATCTCTCATTTGTTTTTCTTTGTGTTTTTCTTTTTCCTTTTTTAATCTTTCCTTTTTATTGTCGTTGTTAACACTTTTTTAGTATTTGTACATATAGTGTTCTCCCTCTAGTTAATTTCAAGGGACCGACTGATTTTCGTAACTATAGTGAAGGGAAACTATAATGAGGGTGAAAGAAAACGCCACTTGTTTCTAATACGAACTTTTTTTGGCACAAGAATAAAAATTAAATTATAATAATATCATTTTATATTTAATTGTAATAATTACATATGTTCAAAAAAGCTAGTAATTTTTGATTGTGCCTTCCAATACTCCTGTTGAACAAGCGAGATAACTTCGTTTTCAATAAAAAAACTTATTTAAAGTTTTTGCTGCAGACAAAATGTCCTTGATACTGGGAGGCTCATCCTCCCGTTCGAACTGTTCTTCAATGAACTCATTGGTTTGGACCTTCATAAGAATTTTCTGTTTTCTAGTTCAGAGTCCCAGCGTCGTAGCTCCACTTCAGAGAATTCCGAAGTCATCCATGCTGTTTTACTTCGGAATTTTTTTGTTGGAGGCATTGTTGACAGGCAAATTCTTAGTGTTTTTGAAACATCTCGGATTCTTTGATTTTCCAATCACCAAAAGTTTTATTTTCTACGGACCAGACATATTAGCAGCCACAATAATCGTGATTCTTTCCTTGGAAAGTTTTCCACCTACGCAGCTTTCGGACTTGAATTTTAAAGTGTTTGCCGGTGTCAACTTGTAAAAAAGACCAGTCCCGTCACCATTAAAGATGTCATCGGGGTGGTACTTCTCTTTCAGCTCGGGCCACACATTTGTTAACCAACCACTTGTA
>JAPMAF010001018.1:0-12114 GCA_026537445.1 Silvatares holzenthali
AGATGGACACTGCAATGTGGTCCGAAACGTTGGCAAACAAAATGTCACAACACGACATGACTACCCAAAAGTCTTGAATTATTGTTTATTCATAAGTTCTTGACACAAGTAAGCTTGTGATTTTGAAACAATTGCAAGGGGATGTATTCTGGATGTATCTTATCGAGGTGTGAGGGTTCTAATCCTGTGGATTTGTCTGATTAAATGAATGGAATGATTAATCTAAATGTAAGAGCTTAAAGTGTACAGTAGTATCAAAGCGTCACAGGATAGCAGCGGTGTAATTAATTTATTTATATTGAATATGCTGATGCACCTAGATTGTTTACTGCGGTGCAGAAGGCAAATGAGAAACCAATGCACTATTATTCCCAATAACTTCACCATGTCGAATAGGACTCATCAGGTAGTCGAATATAGCACTATACTACTGCCCAATAACACTTTGATACCATCAATCCCTTAAGACTTAGACCTTTGAACCTTTCATTCTGTATCTAGCTATACATTCAGCTTACACCTAATTATTTTATATTCATACTCCACAACTAGTTCATTATCTGGGAGCCAGAATATTGCAACTAGAAGTGCATAGATCTTTTCACCTCTTGCAACACCTTATATAGAGGTAAGAGGCAAGATTCACAACCCGTCTGTCCTCACTGCATTTAGTTTACATGGTACAATAAATTACTTCTGATTCCAAAGTCACACACCTTTCACCATCCTTAATTCAACAAATCTTGGCAACAAAATGCCTAGTACCAGGGTTGTGCATATTCTGAATGATCTGCCAAATACTCTAGACATCTTTCCCGATCAACTATCATTGATTCACCACATCTCTTTGTACATTACAAATTCCTCCAAAGGCTCCTTCTCCTGAACCCTATTTCTGAAGGCTCCTTCTCCATTTCTACTCACTCCAACCAACAATATATTAGTACATCTTATCCAAACACATTCTGTTATGCATCATATAGTTCATCTCCATTGTACTCTCAATCTATCTGTTTGATTACTTCTATTTGTTCTGCTTTGTTTCTTCCATATTCGTTGTCACATATTTTATCGCTACATTTTTTATATTGTTATTCTTATTGACTGTTTTTATACAATACAATACACCATCACGCCATTTCCCATGGCGGTAGGCACAGAGGATCGAGCGCCACACCACTCTGTCCAGGCATACATCTCTTGCTTCATCCACGTTCATACATCTCCTCATGCATACTCTGCGATTCTTATGACTGCAGACAGAGCCATCCACCAATATTTGGTTGATCTGATCATGCCAAGTTTTCCTTGGGCGACCTCTTTATTTCATACCTTCAACTTTTGCTTCGTAGATCTTTCGTACTATCTTCTCAGCACCCATTCGCTCTACATGCCCAAACCATCTCAATACATTTTTCTTAATTTTATTAATCACGCTCGCCCCTGTTCCACATTCGTTCCTTATATCTGTATCTCTTACACTGTCATACATCGTTTTACCACAGATTCTTCTAAGAGATCTCATCTCTACATCATTTATACTACTGTTTTTACCCAACGTTTATGTCATATTTGGTACTATAAACTGTTATTAAATAAATACATCTTAATATTCGGATAACATACCTAATTTCTGCGCAGTTTGGTCAGAGAAAACCATTATTTTATACTATATTTATTAAAATAGTGTTCAAAATTTTGTAATTTCAAAAAGGCAAAAGGTCGAAATGTCAACACCGACTGATTCTATAATCTACAAGTGTTATCACAGAGCAATAGAGATGTAAAAAATATTGATATTATTTCTTATCAGCTGTGGACACTCGATAAATTAATTTTGGGCGGGCCATTTTAGAGATGTACTATCATGACTTGACATTTAGATGTAAATTGATATATTATTTTTTAATATAAACCTTTTGTCGTTTTCTTAAATGTACTAGTTTTCATTAGATTACTTTCGGTATTTCTAGCACTTTTCAAAACCATTATACAACATATGGATCACCACCATCCGTATAGGTTTATAATATTTAGTGCTATGTAACAGTAGGGGAAAAAATGTTGAAATGTTCCACCACGTACCCACACTTCATTCATTTATTCTCCAAATATACAGTGTTAAAATGATAATGTATACTGACGGTGAATGGTGTCGTGGCGAAAGATAGGCGTGTCAAGGGAGCGGTTCCCGAATAGAAGTCGTGTGTATCAGATGGCCGGGCTACAGGGAGACAGTTATCTCAAGTGTGAATTCGATAATCTAACTAGCATATTGTGTTACCCGACTCTATAGCTGAGTGCAGACTCTTGTTGCAATGACAATATTATATTTTCTGAGGTATCTCTAGAAATTTCCAGAAAATTCCCATTCTGGACGATGCGCTTGGAAGCTCCTAGATGCATGAAAACTACCTCACGAATGTTATTGTGTTAGCAGCGCTAAAGAAGCAATCGGTGAGTGTAGCACAGGGATATCCTTACGGATTATAAAGTAAACATCAGAGAAAGAGTGACTTAGAAGAAATAACTAACTAGAAACAATGTCATCAAATTGTTGACAGAATCTTGGAGAACGTCAAATGGGCAAGAGTATCTGCATGTCAATAGGATTCGAAAAGACACCACGAACAGCGCTTGCATTGTACCTAATGGAAAGGTTTTTTTAAGATCATAAAATATGCCCTAATGTCTGATTGCTATTACTATAATATAGACATAAGGCCGAAAAAGCAAGGTTAAAGGAAAAAACCTGCTATTTAAGCTACAGTGACTAGTTAAAAACTGAAGTGTTCAACAATTAGAAGTAGTCCAAGAGAGTCATAGTTTGAACATTACATCAAATGTAATCCTTTCGGCAGAAAGAAAATAAAAGTGATGGATTTTTCAGAAGGGTGTAGACGGACACCACTAACTTTGAAAAATTGGGCCAGCAAATCCAAATGACTCTAGAAATGTTTATTTGTTTTGAGTCTAAAAATGTTTATTTGAATTGTTAGAACATTCTTAGTAAATGAATATAACAACGATAACAATAATTTAACTTTCATACGGGCAAACTTGAAAACGACATTGTAATGTAATTCGAAGGGTTTGCACATAAAATGCCACAATACAATATAAGATCACTTTTGTGACGAAAACGTCTTGGCTTACAAATTATTTGGTAGTAAGAACCGACAATATTAATTTAAAGGTGAAAAACATATTTAAATGAGCGTAAAATAAATTAAAAGCACTAGCTCCAATTTTTTTATCTTATACTACACATGAGACACCATGATACCACCATCCGTCTGGGTCTGTAACATACTGTACAATTAAACATGTAAATGCTGGGTAGCAGTCGGAGGAAAACCTGGTTATTCAGTTTTAGTCACGAAACATGGATCAATTCATTTCACGTGCCTTACAATACTGAACGGTGGCATTGCTCCAGGGCGATACAATATTTACCACTCTTTTCCAGTCCAGGTTGAATATATATTTTTTGAAATGCATATTTTGCTGTTTTTAATTTTTTGATGCATTTTTTACACTCCGGCGGGATTAAAACCCGCGATCTCCAGCGCTTTTGTCAAGTGTCTTTAACCACTCGACCACAAGGCTATATAAATCCAATGATGGAGATAAAAAGTAAAGCTTCATGATGATAATATTTCATATTAGCATCATGAAGGAACCATTTTATAGGCAGAGTTTACGACAATGCTGCTTGAGTTTTGCAAAATAAAATGTTTTGCAAAAATAAATTATGTGGGGTCCAATAATTTATACGCGTCTCAAAATTACATATCGATCATTTTACGTCACTACGGATAATGTTACCAGAAATGAATATTTGTCAATGGAAAATATTGTGGTATTTATTTATACATTAACAAATGTAAGTTTGCAATTTATCTGGTGGACATAATTTAGCCGCTTATTTTTTTCCAACCATTCGAGTGAATCAACGAATAACATTCTATTGATTTCGATTAAATGTGTAATTTTCTCGACTTAATCTGGCAACCTTGTTCAATCAAGTATTTCAAACGTGTTTTAAGGTTAGTCTTTGCTTGGTTTTAATTTTATGTTTGATGACAGTAAATATATACAAAAGTTGAAGTTTAGTTGAATGACTTTCCAATTTTTATATTTCTTGATAATATTAAAAACTATTCGTAGTAATAATGTCCGGAACGGGCGTGTGTGAAATTCTCAAAGAATTCGTGATACAACGAAAACCTTTTAACGGTGCAAAATGTGACAGCGATTCTTCTATACAACAAGAGAATGAGCTATTTAATTTAGACGTTGCCGAGGAAGGTGAACCGCCGTTAAAAAAATCTAAAATTCTCAAAGATAATTCTGCCTCGATTCCAGCTCCTAAACAGAAACCGAGGGGACAGAATACTGGACGCCCTAAACCACTGCGCTTGCCTGTAGAACTACGACCGTGTCCTTCTATCGTCAACGTTCCTGAAGGATCGGCTGCAAAAACATGTCTCTTCACAGGTTGCAAATTTATACATGATCCTCTTGTATATTTAAAAAATAAACCGCAAGACATTACAACTGATAAAAAAACCTGTTACATTCATGACATAAAAGGAGAATGTCCTTGGGGATTGTCGTGTTGTTTTGGCTCTAGTCACATTTCCTCTGAAGGGAAAAATATTATCAATGTAGAAAAGTCATCAGCGTGGGTTGATTCCACTTTAAATGTGGTTTCCTTTGACCTTTTAACAAAACTTCAAAAGAGAAAATATGATTTAAACATAGCTGAGAACATGGTTAACGATATGAAGAAAGAGCGCGCGGTTGCAGTAGCTAATAGAGCACCATGCCCTTTAAACCAAACAGTATCTTCTGACTACACTATTGAGCCTATGAAACAAAATAATGCCGAACAAAAAATAGTTTGCCCGACTGAATCAGTTGGGGATATAGACTTAATCCCGCTAAAGCCAAGAGAAATAAAACGGCTCGATTGGAAAAACAAACTGTACCTCGGCCCGTTGACGACATTAGGTAATTTACCGTTCCGACGTATATGTAAAGAGTTCGGGGCAGACATAACTTGCGGTGAGATGGCACTATGCGATTCGTTATTAAAAGGTTTGAAACAGGAATGGGCTTTAGTCAAAAGACACGATAGCGAAGATTTCTTTGGAGTGCAAATATGTGGTTCAAATCCTTATTCAATATCGAAAACAGCCTTATTATTACAGCGTGAAATAAATGTGGATTTTATCGATCTCAATTTAGGATGTCCTATCGATCTTATATACAAAAAAGGAGGAGGCTGTGGCTTACTTCTCAGAACTAATGCATTAGAAACGGGGATAAAATGTGCTTCAAACATATTGTCAATCCCTTTTACCATTAAAACTCGAACTGGGGTGTACCAAGATAAAAATATAGCTCATCAACTAGCTCCGAAGTTTACTGACTGGGGAGTGTCCATGTTGACGATTCATGGCAGATCGAGAGAGCAGAGGTATACTAAGTTCGCGAACTGGGAGTATATAAATGAGTGTGCTGCGGCGGCGAGTCCTTGCCCTGTGTTCGGCAACGGAGATATATTTTCATACGATGATTACAAGAAGTCTTTAGAGACCGCTCCGAATATTACGGGTGTCATGATGGGTCGAGGAGCACTAATCAAACCCTGGATTTTCTCTGAAATCAAAGAGCAGAAGCTTTGGGATATAAGAAGCTCCGAAAGGTTTAATATATTGAAGAAGTACACAAATTATGGACTCGAACATTGGGGCTCGGATTCGAGAGGTGTTGAAAATACACGACGATTTCTTTTAGAATGGTTGTCTTTCCTTCATCGATATGTTCCTGTAGGATTGCTGGAGAGACCACCGCAACGGATAAACGAGCGTCCTCCTTACTATAGAGGCCGAGATGACTTGGAGACTTTAATGGCGTCCCCCAACTGTGCAGATTGGATAACTCTGAGTGAGATGCTCGTGGGGCCTGTGCCAGATGGTTTTCATTTTCTACCAAAACACAGAGCCAACTCTTACAACTAATTATATTATGTATACTTAAAATAAAATAAAATACTATTATTGGTTTGATTAAATATGCATATATTTATCAAAAAATAAAATCAGTTGCAACAAAAAAACGATTTTGTAAAACTAATATGATAATCATCCCTATTTTATTTCACACAATTCCTGGTACTCATCTAATAGGTGTTTTTTGCTGGGAAATATCATTCAAGCCTTTCCCGAGTGCATATTAGGCAGATATTAATAAATATTTTGCAGAGTTGGCTACATTCCAGGAATGAATTTTGTACATAACAATAATTTTTTTTCACAACTTACATAATATTTGTACAATGTAAAATACCGAGACATAATACTGGAGATATTTTAAGCTAAACATAAATGAAATGTACACAGGAACATAAAATTTATTAAAGCAATATCACCCAAAATAAAAAATAATTGAGTAACTTTTTTATAAGGGTTGGTGAGCAATATGTTTTACATGGTCACAAGATAATTAAACAAAAAAAGAACAAATAAATAGTTGAATAAAACAAATGATATAATAATCTAGGTAAAGAGTAGATTGGGTATAGTTTAAACACTCCTGAAGTAAAATGGCATTTATTAAGAAATATTATTAACTAAGATCATCCTGCATTTAATTGCATTATAAATATGCCTAAAATTTCATAACTAATGTACTGATTCATGCGGTTAATTTTATATATTACACATTGTTTTTCTAAAGTACCTAGCGTTGTTTAAAAGTAAACGATAACATTACATAAGTGTTATTCTTACATGAATAGTAAAGCCGATATCTTACTTTTGGGTGGTATCCCATTTGTTCCAATATTCTTGGGTTTGCATTTCAACGATTCTTGATATACATCTATCAAAAGCAAAAATTTCTTCTTCTCCTGTAAATATACTAGCCGTTGCGTTAGCCTGAAGCAAAATAAAAAAGTTTAATATTTTTGGTAACAAAATATGTGAGCAATTTGGTCTATTAAATATTGCTGAATAATGCTTACAGAATTTTTATCTATACCCAAGTCATCCATCAGCATTCTTACATTTCGATCATCTATATGATCATCAGATCCTCTAGTGACAAATAATTCAGATAAGGGGACACTAGAAGACATCACTAACTGTAAAGAAATTATAAGTCATTATTCCATATATATTTTCATCCTAAATGTCAAAATATATTTCGCCAAAGAATGTTACGCTTGTGAATAATGAGGAAGTAATCTTTATTGCAGTTTCAAAATTACAGTGGTAATTAAATGTTAAACCTATTAAAAATTTACAAATGAGTAATGAAGTCAATATCAATAAAGCTTACAAGCATCACATAAAATAAGGTTGGCAATACAAAATGCTACAAACCCTCTAGGCTTTAGATTAACTGAAAAAATTCTTTGACTTGTGTCAAAAATACATGAATAAAAATACCAAAAACAATATGTTTGAATGTGATACTTTTAATTATATTTTTTAAGTCTTAACTCATTTGATGCTCTCTTGGAAGGAGTTTGTAGCATTATGTGGCACTCGCCTAAAATAAATATATACTTATAGTATCATTTTAATCACACTTACTCTAGTTTTGCTGTCGTAAAGATTATCTATCAATGTAACGAATCGCCTACCAGAAGGGAGTTTTGCTTTAATTTGTGGTACATCTCTTATGAAGATTGTATGAAAAGATCTAGCCAGCATGAGATAATCGCTCGAACCGAGGGGCTGATTGCGCACAAGAATAATCACAACGATTAATATACTGTGAGCGCACTAGTTATAAAAATATTCTAATTTGATTATTTCCAAATCTTACTCTTTCACATAGTTCAGCAAAAGTTGAGTCCAAGACTTGACCGCAAGATTTCTTGAAATCTACATTTCTTCCCATTATATTTATCACTCTCGGCCGAATGACATCTGTTTCTTTTGAAATTAAGTACTTGAAAAGTTTATCGACAGGGTTGTCTACCGTGTCTTTCGTAATTCTGAAATAATTGGAATAAAATATGTGGGATTATTAAAAATATCGACGGTTTACAATATATCGAGGATTGTATGTGATAAAATAAACAATAACATATATGCACAGACTAAACTTACACAAAATATGTTCCATTTTTGTTATCACCAGTACGCCTACGATAATCTATTCCAGAATTTAATGCCAATACCTTACAATGATCCTTCAACACTTGAATAAAAGGGACAAAATTAGATCGTTGTAAACCATTCTTATATAGATCATCCGGTGATCTATTGCTGGTCGCTACTACCACACATCCCATATCAAAGAGTTCGGTAAATAAACGTTTCAGAATCATAGCATCACCGATATCTGTTACCTGAGTGTTAGATAATAATAACAATCAAAAATATAGTAGTACAATACAAAACCTATCCTTAATTATGTTGCAGAGTACGTATTATTAAAAACAATGGACACATATACGTGTAATACAATCCATATTGCTTATTTTTCAGAGGTGGGTTTTGTACTTGAGAGATCACAAGGATAGTTTAATTTTAAAGCCCCTGTAAGTACGGTAAAGGTAAATAAAATACGCAATGTTGGGTGAGATACCTTTCTTGGCCTTGATAGATTTTGAGATCCCCTTTGATTTACGAGATCTCCTGTGCTAATAAGGAAACTCCACTGGTTGTTTGAATATAAACAATACATGTGAAACCCCAATTTGATTTTGTATACAAATGTTTTATTCCAAGCATGTATAGATTTTATAAAACAAATATTTTTCACTTACTTGAAATTCATCAAAACAAAGCAGATAACATTCCTCTAAGATAGACTGAGCCACTGGGGGTATAGGGTCAAATCTGGAGGGTTTCTTTCTGTCATCTTCTAATGCAGCGGTCTTTTTCAACTTGTGGATTCGTGAATGGACATCTAACATAAAGGCATTAAAATGAACTCTTTTCTTTGCGTCTATCTAGAGAAGAGAAGCAGAAATGTTGACAGTTTTGGTTAAAGATTAGCATTGTTAAATATACAAAATGATTCCATCACCAATGCAAAAAAAAACGATATTTTTCTTACCTGAATACAGTGAAAGAATAAGTCCATAAGCATCGTTTTCCCCCCTCCGACACTCCCGTGAATATATAATCCTTTGGGTGCATTCACTACAGACTTTTCCGATGAGAAGAAACTAAACAGGCTTTTCTTGGGTGTTGATACGGTGTACGATTGGAGATTATCGTACACCTGCTGCAAGTTGTCGATGACCTCCTTTTGGTGATCATCTTTATCTAATTCGCCTCGCTCAATTTTTTTTTTATATAAATGTGTGGGACCATTAGAAACGTCGGCCTGATCATAAGTTATTTGTGATTTCAGTCTAGACAAACGAGTGAAATTCGCGGTTTTTACGGACTGACGAAATAGGCTTATTTGACCAAATTTGTTAGCGAAATAAAAAAATAGGGCCATAATTCAAAGACGAAGGTCACCTGATGATAAATATAAAATTCATATTACATAAGTTCATTTACATTTCACGGTCAAATATACCTACGACGTATCATTTTTAGCGCATTTACGCACATTTAGCTTACACGAAAATTTCAGTTTGACGTTTGACAGATAACTATATTGCCATATAAAATATTTTGCAAACCAAATAGTGTAGCGGACCTACGCAGTCAGATATTTTTTTTAACGGCATTAGGCTTGCATGATCATACTTACGGTTTACATCGTTTAATGTATTAAAAATCTATTTACTTTTCCTTTAAATCAAAGGAAGTGTGAGAGATGGTAGAGCATAAGTTAGTATAGTCAATGCTCAAAAATAGCTTTCATCATGATGTGTTGGAGATTTACCATAGCATGCCACTACAAAATATTGATACTTACAAGAGTAATTAGATCTCAAATTTCTTTAATTTATAATGTCTAATATAGCTTAAAAATAAAAAAAAAAAGAAATATATTTTAAACATAAACTGTATTGCAGAACATCATAAAGAACAATTACACACTAAAACTACATTAAATCTTAATCGTATATATGGCTATAATACTCCTGATAAACTTGAATGTAAGTTTCTTTTTCAGATGGGGTCATTTTAGCAATAACATCATCATCGACATTCGCAATAGGAATGGATTTACCATTGACCATAACTGTCGGTCCATTATCATCCGAATCTGAATCGTTACTATCCATTTCAGCTAAAATGTTCAACGAATGATTAAATAATAATCAAATAGACATAATATAATAAAATAATGACAAATTAAGACAAAGATATACCTATAATAGTGGTCACTTCTTCCTTTTGTTTAAATGGATCTTTCATTTCATCATCGCTTGAATCAGAGCTCTCATGCCCTCCTTTCATAGCATTAGCTGCATTATTACCTAAGATATATACATATTAATATGATACATGCATGTACTTAGATCATAAATGAAAGACATATTACTTCTTATATGCCCGCTTGAAGACAGAAGAAAACAAAAATGACAAAAGTAGAATTACATTTTTCAGTACCCACTGTATTTCTTAAATCAATTATCAAACTCTTTTTACATTACCAATTTCTTTTGCGTAGCGCAACATTTTTTATTAATTACCTCGATTCTAAACACATAAACAGTACTTAAAAAGGCCACGTTAATTTTGTGAATTTGTATAAGTTGTTAAAAAGTAGCTATCGTTGGTATGGTAATTATCAAGTAAAAACTGATGATGGTTCTTCTTTTGTCAAACAGTATTGGCACGAAAATTATTACCATAACAAGAGTCTTAAAGTGCTCCTTAGGTGTCATCCTGATATTAAAAATAACTCATACATTTAGCAAGCAGAAAAAAATAAAAATAAATTTTGTATTAGTGATTTTTGTTTGTGTGATATAACAAGTCTATCTGTTCACACATCCTTCCGGATAAGGCAAAGTGTTTGAGACATTTGATCTCCATTCTCTATGGAATACAAACAGACAAAAGTATGCGTATGAAACTGCTTCACACAAATGCATGAATGGCCTTACACATGTTGAATGTAGATACAACAAATGTATAGATATCTGGGCAAACCTTTATGAAACAGTAATTAATAGATGAATTAAAAACGTACCAGAATTTTGTTTTTCATGGGCAAGTAATACTGACATAATATCATCATTCTTATCCTTAGAATTAGCTTTCTGACCGGCGGCATTTGAAGCCGCCTTCTCTAATATCGCATCAGTAGAGTGGTTACTATCATTCTGTAAATAAATGTTTACATTATTCTACCAATATCTCATTTACAGGATTTGATGTTGTAACTGCACATTGAAATAATTTTCAGAAAATATATAGCAATTATCATCTAACACTAGGGAATACAAACTGGTGCTAAATCATTGCCAAAGTTTTCAGTTTCAAACCTTATTTAGTTTAAAATTTTCATTATTAAATAAATTATTTAACTTAGGGTCGATTTTTCAATTACGGGATATTTTTACCTATTTTTTACTTTCTATTTTTTAATATGGTAAACAATATTGAAAAACAGAATGCTTGAATTCGACAAATAAAAATATCTTCGGGATTGAAAAATCAGCCCGTAATTTACGCATTCTGTACAAATATAACCAAATCATTGTTATGAAAATAGCTAATAGTGTTTGCACTGATGGTACATATATTGGAAGACCTAAACTAATGCGAAGTCGCAGAGGATAGGCAGAGACAGCACCGTTTCTTGAACGCAGTCAAGATCCACATTGGGTTGCAGCTCCGTAGATGATGGCGGAATTTTAACTTGCAACCCTTAACATTTCAGCTAAGTGCTATATTGATGGAGAAAAATGGAGGAAACTGTAAGTTTCTTCAGACTAACTTACCTTTTTAATATATTTTTATTTATTTTTGTATTTTTTATTCCTGTAAAAATTAGCTTTTGCATATTTGCTTATATGTATAGTTATTGGTCGAGTGGGACTGCACACCCCTCCCCTCAACATAGAATTAAAATGTTTATTATTATTATATCCATTGTGCTATCGCCACCAACTTCAAGCTTTAAGTAAATCTATATATTAAATCTAGTTGAGTATGATTATTTTTTTAATAA
>JAPMAF010001019.1:0-12114 GCA_026537445.1 Silvatares holzenthali
CTAGCAACAACAAAAAAATATAAAATTTTAATTTGGAACCATAAACAAATCATCCATTCCCGATCCTTTTTTGACTGAATGTATATGCATCTCAAATTCATACGGCCGTTCGCGTTCGCATCCGCTGTTCTATTCAAAACCGATAGGACAAATTTAATATTTATCTTAACTTTGAGAAAAGGCATTTGAATGATTTAGCAGAGCACAGCAATCTGTTATATCTTATAATGAGTTTGTCAAGCGGGTTGAGAATGTACTTATAGCCTTGTGCATTTAAGTGAACCTGATTGCAAGGAGATTCTCTAAATGCGATATTAATGTAAAACGTCAGATGTTTTTGACGTTTTTTACCAACATGTACTGCGGTGAACTGTGGGCCAACTACACTCAAGCAAGCAAGCATCTACACCCTGAGGGTGCAATATAACTGGCCTACAGGATGCTATTTGCGCTACCGCTGTACTGCAGCTCAACCGTTATGTTTCTTGAGAGGAGAGGCATTTGATGTACTACAAAGGCGTAGGTGTGCTGGAGCCATGCAGCAATTCTGAGGTATGTCATTGCAGCAGCAAATGGTTGGAAAAACGGGGCGATAGAAAAATTGAGGAAACTGCAAATTTCTTCAGATGACTTTCCTTTTTAATTATACATTTTTATTTTTTTTTTCGTATTTTTTTATTAGTGTAAAATTTTACTTTTATATATTTACTTATATGTATAGGTATTAGTCGAGTGGGACTGGACACCCCTCCCCTGGACTTGGAATACAAATGTTTATTATGATTGTTATACATTATTTCCTTTCTCTGTAAATGTGTATGTTCTATCTTTTTGTTGTAAGTTTGCCATGTTGCATACTTTTTTTGTTTGTACATTACAACTGCCAAGCCGCTCAATGTTATATTTTATTTCAAATATGAAATAAATAGTATACCGACATTGTGATGCAATGAACTTTTTTTATCTTATACTACACATGCGACACCACATCACCTTCGACATCGTCTGGGCCAGTAACACTCAGTATAGTTTGCACATGTAAATGCTGTGTAGCAGTAGGAGGAGAGAAAGAAAACCTGACCATTCAGTTCGAGTTTCGTAACTAGAATTCGTGATAAGGTAAGACCTGTATGTCAGGGTAGAGTGGTGTTGCGCTCGATCCTCTTTGCCTAGCCCTTCGAGGAAGTAGTGTAGATATTGTATAACGTATTTTTATACTTTACTACATATGAGACGTCATGATACAGACATCCGCCAGGGTTTGTAACATTCAGTGCAATTGTACATGCAAGTGCTGTGTAGCAGTCGGAGGAGAGATTGAAAACCTGGTTATTTAGTTTTAGTCACGAAACGTGGATAAATCCATTTCATGTGGTGTACCTTAACGATGGTA
Organism: Silvatares holzenthali; assembly: GCA_026537445.1. Classification (NCBI taxonomy): domain Eukaryota; kingdom Metazoa; phylum Arthropoda; class Insecta; order Trichoptera; family Pisuliidae; genus Silvatares; species Silvatares holzenthali. The sequence goes on from JAPMAF010001019.1 coordinate 1,394, forward strand.
TTATTTCAAGGCGATGCAAGATCTACCATTCTTTACCAGTCTAGAGTGAATACGCATTTTTCGTTTGGTAAATATGTTTTTGAAAACCGTTTTAAAATACTATTAAAGTTTATTAGCGCATTTATCAAATAACATTTGAATCGCGCTCGAATTAATACTTTCAGGTGTCATCTAACTGCTTCGAGAACGTGCAAATCGAGACGCAATATAACGAGAGATAGTTGTGTCTTTTGAGTTAATGTGATTGAAATGCGGTTTTCATTTCTACTGACAATATTTATCTATTGACGATTTCATGTGACGATACGTTTAGGTGATATATGTAGGTATGTATATTATATAGATATTTTTTATGAGCTATGAAGCTAGGCTTGCCAATCAAGTAGGTGCGAATGTCAAATACTCCTAGAGACGCATCGATCATAGCTAACTTCAGGTTTGTTTATCTCGTTTGACGTTTACACGACATTGACATTTGAATTGTTTATAAATTTAAATTACAAAAAATTACCGATATTATCGTTGCTATAGTGTTAAATGAGTGCAGATATTACTACATTTAATTGTAGTTATTATCTAATCGACTAAGGCATAAATTTATATTTTCTAACTCAAGTGATGATACGCATATGTTTTAGGTTATTCTATAAACCTTTAGAGCGAACTTTTTGGTCTCAACTGACATTTTTTTTTTCATTTCGTTTACTTATGTCTACGTGATTTAGGTTATTTGTGAATTTGAATTACAACAAATAATCAATATTATCCCTTGTGACTGTAAAATTGCGAGAAATTATACACTTAATTGTAACCATGTTGATGTAGCCAACGATAGCTACATGTGTGTGATGTGAAACTGAGGAATCAACAAAATTCATCTGTTCAGATATTCATTTCTATGAGTTGAAAAACCATATAATATTTTATAAATCTAGAAAAAACTCAATAACCGCCATACATTTATAACAGTGTTAAATGTGTACAGATATTAATTCGTGAGGATAATGCAGTCTCAATAAAGTAGTATTCCTTTACTTACTCAAACTAAAACTTCGCAACCATAGTTTAGTTATCATCTAATTTTTCTAACACTTCGTTCAATTATTTTATATATTTTATGAAACATCTGTAACTACATCAATCTACAGTATATATGTGTGTATAACGTCAATCTACAGCATTTGTCGCAATTGAGAATAATATACTATTCTAAAATGTAGAATGAATAAGATATGTTGGTCCAATATAAACCGATATATTTTACTTTGTATGTATTGAATTAGTAAAAAAGCGCTCTTGGGGTGATTTGAGTCACTAAATTGCGCTATATAAACTAACTTAAATATATACTATTAGTGTGATTTCTTGAGCTCGAAATCGTCGATAATAAATGTATGCAATTCATCTATTTAGGTTTTAGCTTTATCAGTTAGAAAAACATTTAACAACCGTTGTGCGTGTATGAGGAGATGCATGAATGTGGAGGAAACAAAAAATGTATGTTACGATACGAGTTACCCCTATCGGAAAATTGCTTAATGTAATGTATGTATTTAAAAAATTTGGGTTTGCTCTGTTAAGAGCCTAGGCACGCTACTGCTATTAGATCACAGTTGGTTGTTTGTTTTTACCAAACATTTTACGTAAATGAATTTGCCTGATCGATATCTGACCACACCGTGTGAAGGCTGGAAGAATGACTAGAATTTAGCTTAAGCTAATAAAATGCTTTGCTTTGTGAAAAGATGAATTCTTTTCGCATAACAGAAAGAAGATATATTATATACTTACGAGAAACGACCTCCAAAGATATTGTGAAAACATGTTACCTCAACATGCATCCAAATAATCGATGTTTTCATTCCGTAACCATCTTAGATATTTATTTATTTAAATATTTGGCACGACTCCAAATACGTCTCGGGATATTTGGGGCCCTATTGAAGATCGATAGGATAGACTTTTTCCTGGATACTCTTGTATCGGATTTCGTCTAAAAATGAACGTCCAAATTTAAACCGTGAAATACTTATTTTAATTACTCTCATTTGGCGGACACATGAACGATATTTGGTGCATATTTTAAGATCACCTTTATCGCTTTGCTCTTAAATTTGGTGCTTAAACTGTCCCGTCCTAAAAACACGACGCCCATCGCTTAAGAATCTTTCCAAAGTTTTATTTAGCGACGATATTTAGCACCATTTTCCGGAATTTTTAACGATTAGCTTTAATAACTATGTGCATAAATTGTATTTTAAAATAATTCAACTTTCCTAGCCAAGCCCAAATATTAAAAATTGGTTTTATTTTAGTCGCAAAATCAAGTTTTCGTGATAAAATCACCTCAAGGGCGCTGCTTCTTAGTTTATTTTCCATCTAATGTTGGCCATAATCACAATATTGGCTACTATCCCACCACTTTCCTGCATTGCATCTGGAAACAAATCAATTTTCCTACGCACTACAATTGTAATTAGCGACAAAAAAGTAGCCCGGAAGAAGCTCTCAAATTCATGGCCCTGAACCTTAAGTGCTAAAAGGAGCAATCGATAAGTGTAACGCATAAGAATACACTCACGAATTACGAAATAATCATCAAAGAAAGGATAACCTCTCTGGAATACGGAGCTAGCTGGAGACAATATCACCAAATAATTGATATAATCTTGAAAAATCCAAGTAATTGCCCCGAGAGACCACGAAGTCCACATATCTAACAAGACCCGAAAAGGGACCACGAACAGCAGCGACACTATTGGCTGTATATCCATATATCCAAACCGCAAAATCTTACGCCATTGAGTTTTTCGATCACGCTCTTCTTCCATTGATTTCCCCTTGCAAGTGTGAAGGAAATGCAACATTTTCCATCTCATCGAAGGCTTTTTTTCGGAACAAATTGTATGTGAAAATAATTATTTGGAATTATGGGCATGCAGTCAAAGAAAACGTATCAAGTGTTAATGGTCTAGAGGACATCAGCATAGGAGTTCCACCGAGATCGATCTATCACACCGAAAGATGTAATGCATGAGGTGTTAGTGTAAAGATAAGAAGGAATTCGCACAAGGAGAGAAACACAGAAACCATCAGATTGTTTCGCATAGACTCACAGGAATGATTTAGCCAGCCTGTCAGCTAGAATTCTGTAAATCATGAAACTGGATCTCAAGATCTATTTAGTTTTTTGCCACAGCGCTCAGTATTATCAGTAATGTTAGATGGCAAATAAGTGCATTTTGTTATTTTCAAATAGTTGGCTTCATGTCTTAAGATCGATCCTATCTAGATTCTCTAAGCTGTCGATGCATCATTAACAGCAGAGCAGGTTATCTCTTTGATTATGCCAAATACTTCACCCAGTAACTCTTTCATAGTCTCGTATCGAAGAAACTACCAATCGTACCATGTAATTGAGAATCTTAATATAAAGCTCTTGTAATACGGATTCATCGTGTTTTATTCAGTATTTTGTTTTGTGTTGCAGTATTTTATTGAACTGGGTATTCTAAATTCAGTTCCTTTTTAAATATTTCGCTTATGTGGACAACTTCTTTCTTCTTTATATACTCTTACATATTACATTTGTTATTCTATTGAACAGGCTTAGAGTTTTTGTTTGTTTGCCAATCGCCTTATACTACTGTCTTCAAAATATTCTGCAGACGTTGCCAGGGCGTCAAGGGTAATGCCAAGAACAAATGAAACAGCCAGTTTTTATTTATGATAACGATATCAACTTGTTTATTGATGCGTGAAAGAAGCCATGTTTATAATGTAAGTCAGGTAAGTCACACATATTTAAATGGTAATGTTGTCCGGGTAAGAAGGGGTCCGGTGAGCAGGGCCGACCAAGGCGCGCGCCGGCGGAGTGTGGCTGTTGGGTGTGTCTCGTGGTGCATCCGGACGGCGAGCGGCCGAACTGACCGAACCTCTAACTAAACCTTCATTACAAAATTGTCACCTGTCACGCTTTACTCGCGTATGATAAATACATTTAAGTTTCAACAGAAAAAAAATATTTATAAAATAATAAATTGTATATAAATTAAAATTAAAGTATTAAATAAATTAACCGTTCGACAAGATCTAGAAAACCCAGGCATCCCTCTTGCTTTATTCACATACTTTTACGATTAATCGCTGCGTTGTATTAAGTTTAATATAAAGGCTCATCTTTATCTTGTTCTGTACAAAGCCTTTTCTGATGTGATTTTATTATTAAATTATGTAAATGTTGAGTCGTGATGTCTTAGAAGTCGATTTCGGGGTTCAGGTCGAACCTGGGTGGAAATGCCATGCCATCCAGCTGGGGACGTGCTCCCGGTCGTGTAGGCTGAAACACCAAACGATCGCATCAGACAGGATTACCACGTCGGGGCAGTATCGAAAGCACTCTAAAACTCTGCTGCGGTGTAACATGCAGGGACCTGGGGATGTAGAACGCGTGTGGGGTGTGTTGTGTAAAGGGTGTAAACATGTAATAGCAGTCACTATCAAACTAACATCACTCTGATACGTTTGTTTAAACACAGGACATCACATGTCTGTATGTATGGTACATATATTGTATAGCAAATACACTGAAAAATATTTTGTCCGCACCGCTATTGGTGCATTGAAACTGAAAATCTGAACGCCCAGGCATATGTCATTTCAAATGACTTACAACTGTATTAGGTTATTCCAACGCAAGAAGTCCGCGCTTGGGGTTGGGCTATAGATACAACAAGAAAAATGTCACTTAGATTGATTACGGTATAGTATAGTATAGTATGGTATATATTATAGAATCGAGTGAAGACGTCAGCCGTCACCCATGAGGGCGTGGCGACGAATCGGGTACTCACCGCTGGGCTCGCTCCTCGGGCGGCGGATCCCGCGCGTCCCTTCGCGCGGAACTTGCTGATCGCCTGCTCGGCCAGGTCGGCTCTCTCCTCGGCCTCCTCGAGCTCTTGCTGTGCCTTGCGGAATTTGGCAAGGTTGAGAGCGGCGATTTCTTCGGCCTCCTCGATCTGCCTCTTGTATGTCTTGATCTTCTGCTGCAGTTTGTCTACGAGATCCTGCATGCGCTCGTGGTTCTTGCGGTCCTCCTCGGCCTGGAAGCTGAGCTCCTTGATACGGCGCTCTGACTTGCGGAGGTTCTTCTGGGCATCGGCGTGTCGTCTCTGTTCGCCGTCCAATTCATTTTCCAATTCTCTGACGCGCTGTTCCAGCTTCTGGATGGCCTTCTTTCCTCCCTTGAGGGCGTTGGCCTCGGCCTCGTCTAATCTAACTTGGAGCTCCTTGATTTGGGTCTCGAGGGCTTTCCTAAGTTTCTCCTGTGTCTGGGCGTGGTCCTGTTCCGCTCGGAGTTCATCGGCCAATCTCGCGGCATCAACCATGGCCTTCTTTGCCTTCTCTTCGGAATTCTTAGCCTCGTTCAGAAGCTCGTCAAGATCGGAGTGCAGGGTCTGGAGTTCGGCTTCGAGTTTCCTCTTAGCGGCGGATACTGAAGCGTTCTGGGCGGAGAGCTCGTTGAGCTGTTCGTGGGCATCTCCCAATTCCTGCTCAGCCTGGCGACGGCCGCGGTCAGCCTGTTCCAGGAGTGTGCGGGACTCTTCCAGCTCGTTCTGCAGAGCGTTGGCGCGGCGCTCGGAGATTCCGAGCTGCTCCCTGGCATCGTCGCGGGCGCGCTGTTCCTCCTCCAGGGCGGTCTGGACATCCTTGAGCTGTTGCTGGTAACGCTTAATGTTCTTCTGGGCTTCGGCATTGGCCTACAAAACAATAATACATTATTATTACCCTCATAATTCTCCTAGATGCAAATATTATGATAAATGTGCTTATTGGGTCTCGGTCTCATCTTACCTTGTTGGCATGGTCCAAAGCAATTTCAAGCTCGTTGATGTCAGCCTCCAACTTCTTCTTCATGCGCAGCGCCTCAGCCTTGCCCTTGGCTTCGGCTTCGAGGGAAGCTTGCATTGAGTCCAATGCGCGCTGGTGGTTCTTGCGGGTATTTTCGAATTCCTCTTCCTTCTCTTGGATTCTGCGGTCGATTTCTTGGCGAACCTGGGACAGCTCGAGCTGAGAACGGAGAACCTTGTTCTCTTCCTGTTCCAGAGCTGATTCGGCTTCCTCGAGGGCGGCCTGGAGCTCGTCCTTCTCGGCTTCAAGGCGTTTCCTCGCCTTCTCGATTTCGTGGATGTTGCGTCCACCCTCACCAATCTGGTCGAGCAAGTCCTTAACTTCATCAGCCAAGTTCTTGTTCTCACGGCGGACGGCCTCGAGCTGCTCCTGGCCTTCTTCGTAGGCTCCCTTGAGACGGAAGAGTTCGGTGGAGTAGTTGCGGCATTCCTTCTGGCTGGCATCCAGCTCGGCGGCCAGGTCATCAACCTTGAGCTTCCATTCTCCGATGATCTTGTCGAAGGCCTTTTGCTTCTTCTCGGCGGCGTTGGCGATGGCGGTAGCGCGGTCGACCTCCAGCTGCAAGTCCTCGACTTCGGTGGCCAGGCGCTGCTTGGTCTTCTCGAGAGCCAAACACTTGACGTTGAGTGATTCGATTGTCTCTTCAGCTTCGGCAAGGCGGGCCTGGAGCTTACGCTTGGCTTCCTCGAGCTCCTCAGAGCGAGCCAAACCTTCGGACTCGTACTTGGAGCGCCACAGCTGAGCCTCGGCGTTGGCCTTGCTGAGTTGGCGTTGGATGTCAGCCTTGCCTTCGGCTTCCTCTTCCACCTGTTCGCGGATGTTGTCCAGGTCGTGTTCCAAGTTGCGGAACTTGCCGAGGAGGGTAGCGCGTTCCTGAAATATAATTAGCCATCAATATACGCTCCGATCATACATTCCGCTAGTATTGTAATATTGCAGTCGAGGTAAGTAAGTCGCGCTTACCCTGCCTTCCTCATCGGCCAACCTCTTGGTATCCTCAAGCTGGGTGGTGAGGGAAACCTTGATCTTAGAGAGCTGAGACACCTGGGACTCGGCTTCCTCCAGTTGACGGAGGAGGTCGGAGTTCTCAATGGACAGCTTCTTCTTGGCGGCATCGAAATCGTTCAAAGTGCGGTTGGTCTCATCAAGTTTGCCTTGGACTTCGTTGAATTGGTGTTGCAGTTGCTTGGCGATCTTTTCTTGGGCAGCCTAGACAGAAAATAATAATATTAGCACAAAGATAATTTTCGAGGGAAAAAATATTTCAAGAAATATAAAATTGATCAACATCAAGCCAATCGCAAACGGTTGATTAGGCACACACATATTATATAACACGTTTACATGTAATATTATATATTTAGTGTTCCGTGTATGTTATTGTTTTGTTAATTTGGACAAACGTAGGAAGTTTATATCGATTCTAAATAATATTCATTCCAATTAGTACAACACGTCAAATATTCACACATGTCACTGTTAATTCGTATACAACAACAATGTCATCTTAAGCTCTGTATGGGGTGGTTTTATTATGAATATATTAATGAAAATTCTTGAATGATGTGACGCTTGGCTGCAGTAAAATGAAATCGTATCTATACAAAAGTACAATACAAAAGTTGCCTAAAAGCTGAAAAAAGGCCGCGCATTGTTAGGCTGCTAATGTCTTTTTGATCTTGATTGTACCTTCTCATTGGACAGGTGATCGATTCCGGCACGAACATCGTTCAATTCACCGAAGTATTGGGCACGTTCCTTTTCAGCCCTAAGGACAGATTAATGTTTAATATCTAAAAGTGTCAGGTATGTTGTGTGGGTGTAGAGGTGGGTTCGGTTGTGTGCTCGTCTCGTGTGTAGGTATGCAACATCTACGGTGTGGTCATTAATAGCTATCGGAGTTAAATGGACGAATTCTGAAAGGAGGTCACGTACATAGAAGTAGGCTACAACACTATTTGAAAGGTTTGTCTCATCCCGGAAACCTTGTGGCGTGCAACATTCAGGAGGACTGGGGACATTCTATCATATCACATGTTAGCATGCCCTGTCGGGCGTCCGGAGGAGTTTACCTTCTCGCGAGCCAACTGATCGACGGCCGCGCGGGTCTGGTTTAATTCGTTGTGGCAAGAGGCGCGGTCGTGCTCTGCCCTATATGCAACAGCAACACACGTTTAACATTCGAACACTGCAATGTATGACCGATATCAAGAAATGGGGGTGGAAGAAATACGGGCGAGTACTGTCGTAGTAAAATCGAGTGGTAAATTGAATCGGTATTGTACTTACTTAGCCTTCAGTTTGTTCAGCTGATCGACCTGTTCGCTCATCTCGGCAACGGAGTCATTGTGCTTCTTGCGGAGGTTGGCGAGGGTTCCCTCGTGCTGGATGTTGGCCTCCTCCAGGTCGCGGCGGAGCTTGCTGAGCTCGGCCTCGCGCTTCTTGTTCAGCTCGATCTGGGCGGAGGTGGCGCCGCCGGCCTCCTCCAGGCGCTCGCCCAACTCCTCCAGCTCGCGGGCCAGGTCAGCGCGCTGCTTCTCGGCCTTGGCGCGAGCCTGACGCTCGGACTCGACCTCCTCTTCCAGCTCCTCGATACGCGCCTGCAGTTCCTTGATCTGCTTCTGCAGTTTGGACACCAGGGACTGTTCATCCTCCAGCTTGGCGGTGAGGGAAGAGATCTCCTTGTCCTTGCGCTGGATGGTCTGTTCCAATTCCTTTTTGTTGCGCTCGAGGTCGGACACGGCTTCCTGGGTGAGTTTCAGGTCACCTTCTACCTTCCTCTTGGACTTCTCCACATCCCCGCGGAGCTTCTTCTCGCGCTCGAGGGAGTCTTCGAGCTCGTCGAGGGTCTGCTCGAGCTTGGCCTTCACCTTGTTCAAGTGGTTGACCTTATCCTCGGAAGCCTGGAGCTCCTCGGACTGCTTCTGGTTGGACTCTCCCTGGAGCTTCTTCTCCTTGTTGAGCTTGTTGATGAGCTCATCCTGGTGGGCGATCTCGTCGTTCAGGTTGCGGATCTGGTGATCCTTGGTCGCCTTGTCCTGTTCGGACTTCTGGACAGACAGTTCCAAGTCTTCAACGTCCTTCTTCAGCCCGGAGATCTCCTGTTCGAGCTTCTTCTTGGCCTGGAACAGCTGGTTGCGGGCGTCCTCCTCTTGGGTGAGACGCTCCTGGGTGTCCTGTTGAAAGAAGTAATAATCGAATCGTTACTCGTTCCAACGTAACGCGCAAGGCCAGTGGCGGGTGGCGGGTGAGCGCCGAAACTAGAGATTCGTGTTTACTGAATTCCGCATTTGAGGCATTTCCACGGTAGGCGAAGCTATAATAACGCGCATCGCTGGAAAACGGTATCCACCCGCGCGTACAAATAGCCCCGAGCTATAAACATCTCACCTCGCTCACCTCGCGAGCCGCGCACACCTTGCTGGAATGCGGTGAGCTTCCTACATTTTTTGGTAAATAAATTGTATCAAAAAATATAATTTGGACCGGCGCCAATATTCACACTTTTATATCTGTATGACACAGAGATTTATCCTCGCGATAAATAGGTATCAAGTGGGCAATATGATGCTGTCCTATTAAGAAAACCGTGTTTATTAATATTAACGTGAAATTATGATGACACGCTCGGCAAGTGAAGAATGACGGTGCTCAGCACCGAGGAGATCTTACGAATACTTCAAAAATAGCTCCTCCTGCCGTAGGCAACCGCCCTGAACCTACGAGCGACTTTAACTCGATGCCTTCCTGAACACTTCGCCGCTGTGAATAATTGCATCGCGAAGCGAGGATCCACAGAACCATTTTCGAGCGATTCGTCTATTTTTACCATGGAATATAAACGATTGCTCCAGCTTGCGCGTTAAATATCTCGACATATTACAAAATTCTGTATTCATATTAAGGACAGAATGCATTCGTAAAATTACGCGTAATATTTTCATTTGAATATTACAATTATATTTGCTCTAATAAAACAAATTGAACTTCAATATTTTATTTTATAAATTGAATCCATAAAATTGAATAATAAGGGTCCATAGATTCATAAATTAACGAAATGTTTTTAAAAATATTTTTCTTTTTGAAAAGCCACGTATTGTTGTTTGATTTTGAACAGTGTAATTATTTGGAATTCTTTTACAAAAGTCATATATCGCGTAGTGCGGTCATCGCGGATGTCGATGGGTGTACTCGCGCAATATGAGAAAGAAAGGGTGCATCGAATACTTACACGCAGCTGCGAGTCCAGGTCGTTCTTCTGGGCCTGGAGCTTGGCCGACTTCTCCTGGATGTCGGAGAGCGATCCCTTCTCTCCCTCCAAGGAAGCGAGCAGATCGGTCTTCTCCTGAAGGAGTTTGCTGTTGAGGACTTCCAACTCCTTGCGCAGCTTCTCTTCCCGCTCGAAGGCCTCCTGCGCCTTGGCGGCCTTCTCTTCCAGTTTCTGCAAATATTGCGTTTTCTCGTCGTAAGTCATCTCGCAAACCCGTTTTTCCATCATGGGTGCTGATTTATCGGTACCGCGCACGACCAAAAATGAAACGGAAAATAATCAAAATCTTTACGATTCGCGAGTATAATTCGATCGCGCCCGATGCCGTATCGGATTCGTTTCGGTAATCGGCTGGCGGTGTACAGAGCAGAGGGTGGTGAGCCCGGTAGCCGCGAGAGGCCGATGTTGATGTCGCGAGAACCGCGAGGCGAGACTGCCCGGCCGCGGGAGACTCGCGGCGCGCCCGCCTCGGCCGCCCACGCCGGCCGGCCGCTCCATGGCTGGAGTCCCCACCCCCGCCGCCCCCGCGGTCCCAGAA
>JAPMAF010001020.1:0-12112 GCA_026537445.1 Silvatares holzenthali
GCCTCCGATGAAGCAGACCTCAGTGAACATCTCCTTTCACTTAGGTCTTCTATTATACAGAGCTCACGAATATATTGTGGGGCCAACTAAAAACACGTACAGCAGCAGCAGGGCGCTAGTTGCATGTGATGTGCAAACCATTTCCATTTTCAGAATATTTCTCAATAACACATGCCAATTCCTAATGGCTTTTAAATGTATGGTGTTATCTAAAGTGTGATATAAATTTAAATATTACTACTATACTATTAAACAAATGTATACCATCAAATTTGTATCCCTTTCTCTACTATAGAGATTTACACACGTTTCAGGGATAGTAATTCTCATAATACGTTGTAGAACTGGACTCGTTTTATTCACAAAAAATATTTGTCCAACGCGAGCGTATTATGTATAAAGGGGATTTTAATAAATGAATAATTAAGCAGCGTTGCCTCTTTGCGGACGCTCCCCGCAGTGGCAAAAAGACCACTGTATGAAGGCTTACCAGGGCCACTCGGTGCGGGAATATAACGGCTCTCCCCTTTAATTCAAATCCGTTAATGCCCCAGCTGGACACTGTATGGACATTAACGGATTTGATCTCGTTACTATAACGACGCTCGCCGCTTTCCCGTTTCCCGTTTCCGACCGGATCCTCGTCTTTTCTTTGTGCAAGAGCAAGGGCATTGACGCTCGTATATGGGTTATTTATTTAAAAGAGATGTTTAAAATTTATAAATTATCACAATACTTATAACTTATGTAACCAACAAAACACTAATTTTAAAATAGTCAAAATTATTCTTTTAAGTTATTTATTTATTTATTACATGGATGATTTATTAAGCGCTGTTTTCGTGAAAAATCACCTCAAGAGCGCTGTACAGCTTTACACTTAAATATATGATGGAACAAAATAAAGAAACTATACTGTAATGTTAATTATGATACATTTAATTCTCGATGGTTATCTTCTTGTGAAAATCCGGGGCAATCCATCTTCTCCCTATCGGTGTAGTTAATATCTTTGAAATAGGTGCCCAATATTGAAACTATTACAATATTGCTTTTTTTAGATGGAATTAGTAAGCGCGTGTGTTAATGCAGACGTAGGCATTTCATCCTCCGAGAGCACCCGAAGTATCGAAGACATATGCATCACAGATGCGCCAAATCCCATGTGTTCACAGCTTTGCAGATTGGGCCAAAAGTGACCCTATTTCTGAGAAGATCCATGCGGTATACCTGCTATCTTGCTTACTCCGAGGCCTTTGTATGTCAGTCACAACACTGAATTTATCTATTTATTATTATTTAAGTTACTCAAGAATGTAATTATAAGTTACTCAAGAATGTGTGCAAGTTTGTCTTCGTGGTCGAGTGGTTAAGACACTTGACTAAAGCGTTGGAGGAACGCTGGTCGCGGGTTCGAATGCCGCCGGAAAAACAAAATAATAATTTGAAAATGAGTTTTTCGATTCAGTATTTAAGAATTATTCTGTAAAAAAAAATTTAAAATTATTTAAAATAGCAAAAAATGCCTGGGAAAATTTTTGTTTCACCGTGGACTGGAAAAGAATAGTAGATCATGTAGCACCCTAGAGAAATACCATCGTTCATTATTGTAAGGAACGTAAAATGAATTTATCCATGTTTCGTGAATAAAATTGAATAACCAGGTTTGTAAACTCTCCTCCGACTGCTACACAGCATTTGTATGTGCAATCGTACAGTATGTTACTGACTCAGACGGATGATGGTGTCATGGTGCCTCATGTGTAGTATAAAAAATAACACGAACATGTAAGTTTGATAATAGAGTACATAAAATGTGAATATGAATATACCAAAAGTGTATGGAATTGAAAGTGCTAGAGAGTTTTTGATTCCTTTGCATTTCAATATTTCAGTTTTTAACGGAAACAAAAATAATAACTAACAAAAAAACAGAAAATGGTATATGATAAATTTTCATGTGAAAAAAAATCGTTTTCAAAAACATCGCGAACGATCGCTGTAAAGCAATAAATCAACAAAATGTAATTCACAAAAAAGCATGGAATCGCGCAAAAACAGGTGTTTTCTACGCGAGAACCACGACGCAAGGAGATTATCCGATAGGCTTCTTCGTATACCCGGCGGCCATGACTAAAGGACCATACATAATTCATCAAGCGGCCCTGCACACACTATTGGCCGCACACGGGATGTGTCATATTACTGGGTTCGACAATTATAAATCTGTCAAGCCAAGCACAGTGACGCCTTTGGTTGGACCGACAGGGAGTCCGATCACTATCAAATGCTGAGGAAATGTACAAAGAAACACATATCTCCAACAATCGCGACATGTCAATTTTTAATAAGGTGAAAGGATATAATTATTCACAACTCCTTGAAGGCTCTTCTATCGCAGGTTGTACATCAACACAACAATCTTTACACCATCAACAGCTTAGAAAAGTATTGCAATCACAATATTATTTCATCTAGTGATTCTAAATCCTATTTTTATAGAGTTACTGAAGGAAAATTTAATATGTTGAATACTTTTCAGATATACAAGTAATGTTTGATGATGGCGGATACTTAGAATTGGTAGGGAAAGGAAATATTTATCTATGACGAGATCAAATGTCCGTTCTTAATAGCTTATGGAATGAAACATTTTATTACAATGAAATATTTATCATACATACATACACACAACATCACGCCTTTTCCCGATAGGGGTAGGCAGAGAGAATGGAGCGCCACTTAGTTCTATCCTTCTATTAAATATTTATCACTACTTAATTTTTTAAAGTTTAAATTAAGATAAAAGTAAAATTTAACTAGGATAGTAGATTAAATCAATGAATACAGGTGATCCTTAGAAAGTGAAAAAAAAAACAATTCTTCTATAGATAAGTTCACAGAAACAACACTCTTCAAGTGCTAAACCTTTAAGACTCATCATTCCTTCTATAGATAATTCCAGAAAAACAGCATGGGATACGATCATACGTTGGTGATGGCATTTTTTCACTTATTATTCTGTTTTAATGTGACAATAGGACGACTTGAAACTCCTCGTTAACAGAATGACTAATCAGTTTTTTTTATCTTTGAACTATTTTCCTATATTTGAATCGTTTTTCTTTCCTTTGTGTACTAATATTTAAAATTTCATTGAATACTGTTCATAATTACATTATTAAGCTATGAATGTAGAAAAATACATTACGCTCTTTCCGCTATATATTTTTTAACACAACATAACAGAGAGGAGGATTCTAGAAGTATCATGAGAGATTTTTCACAATTTTTTTTTTAATAAGACAGAATATTATTTATTTGCGGATTAATAAAGACGAGCTATGAATTCTAAGTTTGAAATGATAATTAATTGTGAGATGAATCATAGATATTGTTTTTTGTAGGGTTTAATATGATTAACTAAATTTTATAACCCTGTATTACGTAAAAAATATTATGGAAAAAATATATTGAATTAGGAATTTTTAAATGAGTTTTTCGAATTATTTAATGTTCATGGTAAGCTAAGATATCTGTTAATTATCGTATTTTTATTCCGTTAACATTCATAATTATTTAGGCCCTGATATAGCCGCCAACCCATTCTTTTGAGCACCAAGATCAGAGAATTAAAAAAGAGAAAATACTTTTCTTCCTCAGCAGGGACATAAAATTGTTCTGTGTGGTCGTTAAATATTACGAGGGTATTATTCATCGTTTTTCTCATTGCTAGCGATACTTGGAACCACGAGGTCTGTATGCGCTATCCGTGAATGTTTCGTGGATCTTCTGACGGTTTTTGCAAATAATATTTTGGCCTCATCAAGCTTAATGACTATTGAATATGGAACTGGATCGCAGCGAAGAATAATGGAACAAAAATGAATGACCAGTTTTTCTACAAGCACGTACTAAATTCTTCTGAGCACGCTTTCGTTTCGTTTCATATATCAACAACAATCATAATACTTTATAGGACGGTCTTTATTGTCATATCTCCATCTTCGTTTTCCTCGTACGTTCCTCTCAAACTACTTAGGTGACCATGTTGTAAGTATTTAATATATTCCTGATATGGCTTTGTTATTTAATCAAAAAAGGAAATTGTAATAATTCACTGATGATGTAATAGAGATTAACGTTTTAAATGCCTTACTCGATAGAACTGATTTACTTACGCAAAAAAGAAATATCACGTGTTGGATATAAATAAAATAAGAAATAAACAATGCTCCTGCCTAAAGATTGTGTAAACGAGGAATAAGAATAATTAGGTTTGTGAGTTTTAGAGGTTTGTGGTGAAGGGCTTTTCCTTTTTTTATATATTATCCTACATATGGAACACCATAATACTACTGTCTGTAAGGGTTTTTAATATTCAGGGCAGTTGCACATATAAATGCTATGTAGTACTAGGAAGAGGGAAAACCTTGTTCAGTTCTAATCACGAAACATGGATAAATTCATTTCAGGTGGTGTAAAATAATTAACAATGAAATTGCTCAAAAACCATCACTCTTTGCTAATCCAGAGTGTAGTATATATATTCATATTTTTGATACATTGTTTTGCTCTTTTGGTTTCCAAAATATGTTTTTTCATACATATTTACTTTTTTAAAAATTTAACAAAAAATGCGTTAAATTTTTATTTACTTTGACGGAATTTGAATCTGCGTCCTCCAGTACTTTACCGCTTTAGTCAAATGTGCTAGCCACTAGATCACAACATCGATCAATTTTTTTACTTGGAGAAAGTTGACGGACTTCTTATTCCAGAAATGGTTTATTTATTTCAATTGATTTGTTAATCCCATGCGCGAAAATAAATTAACAAATTGTATCATTTTCTAACAAACTACAAAGTAGACATTACATTAATAATAGTATCAAAATGAAAGTAACATACGCAAAAAGAAGTGACAGACACTTAGTAATACTTCAATAATATTTGGTGAGAATATCGCTATAAATAAAAGTTATAACAGCATATATATATATATATAACACATGACGATATAAATAGAAATATATAGGTAGTACTCTTACTCATGTTGCCACCGAGAAGAGCTGGTGAAAATGGGGGAGAAGTGAGGTCAGGCAGGATTTGAATTTTGAATATTTTGGATTTGAAGTTAATTGGCTGTCCAATTTATGGGGGGGAAATTATTCCATACACAGACTCTCTGGCGCTGCCCAATTCTGAATGTGGAGAGAAATGAACAGACAGATTGGTGAGAATCGCCACTTTGAGAATCCCCTGCTTCTTCTTGCCAGTGAACTTGGCCTGAGATGTTTAGGAAGGTTTGTACCGCATGGGTTTCTAAGTGGGAGGTACTTCAGAGTCCGGGCCGTGCGCCTGCTAGGGATGCGGTAGATACTGTACACGGAATCTGAGGGTGTGTTGCTCCTGAACTGGGAGATCGTGCTTAGAGATGTGTTGCTGACATTTTTTTTTATATTTATACCCTGTGCATTTTTTTCTATGTATTATTTAGTGTTGTCCTGCCTTTGTAGGCTTAAAGTTGTTCCCCACCTTTGTCCTCTTTTCATCCGTCCCTCCCTCTTTACATTTGAATTGGTGTTTTTTATGGTTCGTGTGTATTTCGTGAGTAATAGTTGTAATATTTTATGTATTGTTTTAATATTTTAATAAAGCGTGTGAGGAAGACGGGAGATAGTAATAAGTGAAAAATCGACATTAGTGACCATCAATCTCTGCAACGATTTCGGGTTTGCGATGGGCTTCCTTCTCTCTATCAAGCCTCGTGCTGTAAGAATAGAGATATTAATGATAATAAATAAAATTATAAAGTATCCCTACTTTATAATTTTATCGGGTTACTTGTTTCGAGAATTTGACGATTATAGATGTGGTAAATAAGTCCCTGCGTTGATTTAAGCGCAACCACAATAACTGAATTATTATGGTCTCCATGACGCACGCCATAGCGAGTCGTGCATATTTCCCAGGCCGACATGGGAACGGATTGACACGGCTAGCATTTATGAAAAAACATGAAAGTGATATGGAAATGAGCCAACTGATGGATGTGAAATATCATAAAGACATATACATAGAGGCGGACGTGCTGCGCGGTACGTGTCGCTATGTCCATACAACATACTTCTGAATCGATGGTAGCCGCCTTTTTAGGTCAAACCGACATTATTTCAATACGACAATGTATATGGGATTATTGCCAGATAGGTTGTAATGAAGCGTTTTACATTCAAACTTGTGTTTCCATTTCTGGGATATTTTTGTGTAAACGATTCAACAGGGTCTTTCAATAAGGACGCTCCATTTTTAAACGTAAGTAAAACTACGACTTAATATTTTCATCGAAACGTCTTGTTCGTTGTCCGAATGTAATTGGCATTACTATGACGACTGAAACGCACGTTTAGTTTTCACGATTGAGAAGTTAGTTTGAATGTATAGCTAAACAATTTCAGCGCGTCCTTTCGGAGTGTACTGTTCCATGGTAAAATTTTCCTTTGTCTGGCACTTTCAACACAGTATGTCATTAGACGATCTGACAGCGCTGTCAAAGTTATAGAGTTGTTAAATTTTTTTTATTTTATTTTTTTTTTCGGGAAGGTAACAACTCACTGTGCAGTCAACAAATAAACATATACATATACATCTTAGAGCTAATTAAAAGCTTCCACAAATAGCTTTTGACATACATAAAGAAAGAATAATCAAGAGAAAACAATAAAAAACAAATTAGAAAAGAAATGGAACTTATAACTAAATTTCATCACCCACATCGGCAACCACTCCCCAATCAATTTAATTGGCCTAACCTTACATATTATATTTCACTTTTTCTTCAGTAACATTATCGTTATTTCTAATAAAATTTTATTTATTTTTGTAGTTAACCACTTTTTATATAATGATTTTAACATGTTTTAGCCATATTAGTCTATAATCGATGTTGAATTTGTTAAATAAATAGTGGTGGAGACTAAGAAATAGTCAAAGACTTTTGGGTAGTCATGTCGTGTTGTGACACTTTGTTTGCCAATGTTTCAGACCACATCGCAGTGTCCATTATCAGGCTCAATTTTCACACATACAGACGCACCCTGAAGATGGACACTGCAATGTGGTCCGAAACGTTAGCAAACAAGTAAGTGTCACAACACGATATGATTACTCAAAAGTCTTCGACTTGCGAATCTCTTGATCGTAAAAGCCTACGACAATACTTATTAAGAAAATAAATTTACTTGGTGGAACGTATTGGGTAGGTTCAATTTTCGACTAGTTGTTCGCATAAGTTTGGCTGAATTTGCTGGACGGCTTGCGTCATGTTGCTTTTGAGGGTATTAATTATTTGGGATTTATTCGCATAGATAGAGTGATTTAAGATAGCCAAATAGAGATATTTAAATGCGTTAAATCGCACGATTTTAATGGGGAGTTAACTTCACCGTCTCAAGATTCAATCATACCCTCAAACATCTAATATTAAAATTTGATGATTTGCACACGTTGTTAAGCGCTGTAGCCTCCATAGGTGATTAGCTATATACTACCAAACAAGTGATACCGATTTTAACAGAAGTTGGTATAACAACATGGCCGCCATAACCTATCAAATTTCATGCGCATGTATTGAAAACCCCTTTTATTGAAAAACCGTTTTTTAATTATCATATAAGATTATAGCAATTTTTATTCTTCAATTAATAATATTTTCTTGTTTACCTGACTGACGTATTGTCTTATATCTTATTTTAATATTGTGTTGTACTTCATATAATTTTTAATTTTTTATACATTCAATATTAATTTATTACTCTTTGTGTTTTGTTCTTAATTATTGTTTGCATATTATTGTGTGCTTATATTCTTTTTGTGCTTGTTATTATTATAAATATGTATTACTTGTGTTCATTTTAATACATTGGTGCTGTATAGTGCAGTAAGTAATAAATAAATAAATTATTTGAGTGAATAAAGGGCGTGGTTTATTTTAGACAAACAATATTTGAAGTATGTCTGAAGGCCATGTTTGATAGATTTTCTTTATAAAGATTATGGCCCTTTCGATCTATGGTAAATTTACAGGGATTCTGTAAGTTTTGCAAACAATTTGCTATATTCGAGCATTTGGAATATGAGTTGGGAAACACACGTTTTTAATATAATATCAATGTACACGCAAATAAAATTCATCCTGTTTCGAGTCTAAAACTGAAAAATCAGGTTTTATTTTCTTCTACTACTGCTATACATCATTTACTAGTACACTGAAAGTAACAAGTCGATATTGGTATTGCGGTATCTCATGTGTAATTATAACACATAAAATTCACAAGGTCTCCACTCTACTGTCCTCATTGACCATCTCTGGTCCTGAACTCTAGCAACAATATTATTTACACTAAATATATTAATATATGTAGGTGGAGTGGTTTGGACACTAGACAAAAGTGCTAAAGAAGCATTCAAGATCACGGGTTCGAATTCCACTAAAGTGAAAAATATGTTTCAAATGATCAGAACAGTAAAAATGCATTAATAATTGTATATTTACTTTTGATTGGAAAAGAGTGATAGATCTTATATTGCCCTGAATCAATACCACCGTTCAACATTGTAAGCCACGTGAAACGGACTTATCCATGTTTCCTGACTAGACCTGTGTAACAAGGTTTTCAAAATCTCCTCCGACTGCTATACAGCATTTACACGCGCAATTGTACAAAATTCTACATACCCAGACGGATGGCGGTGTCATGGTGCCTCGTGTGTAGTGTATGATGAAAAGATGTGACGAAAACAAATATTAGAAAAAAATGAGGATTTATTATAAAAAAAAACAATCGGCAAAATGGGAGTTTAAGCGAGTGATACTAGTGTGATATTCCTACTGCATTCCAGTATTAAACAATTTGTTTTAATAGGAATTGAATGATTTGTTTTAATAGCAATCGCTTTCCGAGTTTCAGAATAAGTGACGTGTGGGTTTGTGATGTGACATTAACTTTCACGAATATCGGAGTTAACAATAAACGGTGATTAAATTACCAATAAAAGGTACACACGCAAGGTGGTTCCATAAAGAAATATCGCGTACTTGGCGGCGGAGTGACCAGCGCATCGGACCACCTCGTACGGAATCAAATGTCCCGGGCTAGTTTTTGTTTGCCAATTATATTTTAACGCGGGTTTTAATTACCAGCAAAATGTATTTTGACGTGTTCTGTTATGAGCTGAAATGAGTTCCGACCTACAAGGCATACCTCACGCAGTATGCAACCCGTCTCGTGTCCCGACCGAGAATGTATGCAGGGCATTGTGAATTTATGGTCATGGGTAATACGGGATGCTATGTGATCTGAATATTTTAAGTTATTTGCCGAAACCTCGTTGCATTGGTAATAAGTGATATTTTGAACAAAAATTTATTCACTTTTTAATTTTTATCCAATATCTAGCTGATGTACGGAACAGTGATAGTAATTTGATGTACGGAAGTGAAGTTTGGGCATGGCAGAGAAGGAATGAAAGTAGAATATATGCTGCTGTCTCACCACATATCAGTATTGCATCTAGAAACGAATCAAGTTTCCTGGTCAATACGCACATCAATTGAAATAAAATAACTCGTCACCCAATTAGATACCCGTTATTTATAGATTTATTTATTTGTTATCTGATACGATAACTGTTAAATAGATTGAATGGTTAAAATATTTCAATATGAGGGAAATTAATTGTATTTGATTTTTTATTGCTATATAAATTTTTATTATTTTTTTAAGTCAATTGTTTTAATAAATTAAGAAAATAAATTTGGAAAATAATAAACAAACATGTGTTTCACATTTTGCCGTTATTCTCATTCCTGCTAGGTTATAATTTCTTTATAAGATATTTTTAAAAATACCTGATCATAAATATTTATTTTTTTCTCTGTCACATCCACATATAATTAATAAAATTTAACTAGTTTCAGTCGTACATTCACATCGTAAATGTGCAGTGAATTTCCGAAACCAGATGAATTTTATTGAATATATGTGGTTGTGACATTTGTCACTTTATATTATGAAGAACTAAAAGAGTATTTTAATAATAATAGAGTAGCACAAAATAAGAGAAAGCGAAATTCCTCAATTGTTTAAGATGATCATTAATTTAATGAGTCGATGTTTCCTTAAGTTTAACTATTTTCATTTTGGGCAGATCTTTATGGCGTCACGATTTAAATGTTTGAGTCAGTCTATTGTCTTTTCGTTATAAATAAATATGTCACTTCCCGTTAATCATGGAATATACACACTTCATGACAGCATCAAAAGTAGGAAAAATAATATTAGCATACGGAGTTGCCCTTAGTATGCGCGTCGCGAAACTCAAATCATACTGCCAGAACAAAACACCGCGGTGCAACCTTACTATAACCATTGCAGGATGAAAAAAAACGTTACATCAGAGGGTGTTAAAAAACCCCACTATTATTAGTAACTTCTTTAATAATTCATATAAGAATTTACTTTGAGGAGGAAATATATAGACGAATTTTATGATCAAAACGCAAATTAGCACTTAGTGATCTTCATCGCATACCGAATTCGATTAAAAGATGGATGTCCAATAGCCCGATGGGATGAATGAGTGTCGAATAACATAAAGTGAGGTAGCATAATGTAGCAATCCAAGATTGTTATGGATTGAGTGAAATAAACTGGAAGGAAGTCGCTTAGATTCAGAAGGATCATAACATAATATAATAGAAATTAGCTTGTAACATACATAAGATTTTCCTGTTACAGAAAAATCAAGATCTCTCAGATAAGAGTTGAAAAAAACTTTGGTGATTAAACATTATATTGTTCTTTTAGTGACATTCACATATTTGATGAAATTCAATTCGTTACAGTCTAAGCTGTTTTGT
Source organism: Silvatares holzenthali (assembly GCA_026537445.1). Classification (NCBI taxonomy): domain Eukaryota; kingdom Metazoa; phylum Arthropoda; class Insecta; order Trichoptera; family Pisuliidae; genus Silvatares; species Silvatares holzenthali. The sequence goes on from JAPMAF010001020.1 coordinate 10,925, forward strand.
AGGTGTATTTGTTTATAAAAATTGAATTTTATCAGAAAATGTGGTAATAACAAAGAAAACAAAAACAAAAACGTATTTTATAAACAAAAGAGAACCTAAAAAATACTGAAGGAAATATTAAGAAATCTTTGGAAATTTTAGTGCAGATTAACATAGAGGTAAAGAATTTTATGAGAATTTTACCTTTAGTGTAATGCGATATCTTAAAAAAACTTTAAATATGGATAACGACATTCTGCAAAGTACTGGTATTTGCATCGTATTTTAAATTAAAATATAGCTGGGGAGGTGGTTCTGGCAGACATACATCTTTTGAGGCAGAAAGAACGGTCTTACTATACACCCAAAACTAAAAAGAATTAAGTTAATTCCTTTCATTCATGATCGTTTATTTTTAATTAGTTTTCTTTTTTTTTAAAAAATATAAAGCTCTCTAGGTACCAGCTCTCACTCACTTGAAGTTTTATTATGTTTGATACTAGTAATACCAACAATACTACAGAACAATTAAAACTCATATTAACAATACAATACACAGTGTAAGTAAATATATACAGAGAAGTTAAAGAATAATTTTGGAGCAGTGGTTTTGACAAAACTTTGAATTTATATTAAGGGCCGTGATCGATATATCAAAGTAGTCAATATTGTAATTAAACATTTGACAACGGACTCCATTCGAAATCTTCTTTTCTGATCTCTCATCTCGTGTTGATTTTGAATGATTGAGCTCAAGGTTTGTGTCAATCCGCACATGGTTAGTTGATGTTGGGTAATTTCGGGTTACAGGTGTGACGGAGAATGGGCACTCAGGAAGGTCGCGACGATCTCACGGACGTACACCAATTCATATCAACCCATTCCATATTGAAATATTATAATGCAAGACCGATTGTTACGCCGAGCAGCGAGGACGGCGGACGGAGGAGCACGGGTATACCTACAGCTGTACTGCCTGATATACTCGTATTCAATTTGCTCCGCGAGCCACAAAATGCTGATAAACAGTTTGCCATGCGGCGCACGCAGTTCATATTAATTTTCTATTGCGGAGACATTTTGATGGCGAATTCAAATAGACTTATTGATTTCATTTGGTGTGTTCCCCACCGTATATTATTATTGTTCGAGAAGGACGTGCCGTGTAGCATTCTAGAACTCGTTGGTTAGCAACACGTCGTACTACCA
>JAPMAF010001021.1:0-10476 GCA_026537445.1 Silvatares holzenthali
ATCTTTCACGTATTTTTTTTAAAGTGATTCAAATTTCATTTCACTCCTGCGAAATTACGATCATTAGAATCCACGATCTCCAGCACTTAAGTCAAGCGTCCTTTCCACTAGACCGCGAGACCAATAGGGTTAAGGTTATACAAACGACGGAAGATTATTCCAGGGCAGTGCCGTATGTGGCAAGTTTGATAAAAATGGACTAGTTTTTTTTTTTAATATTAGTTGTCGAAATCATCTCGTAATAAATATGAAAATAGAGCCTGAGGCATAAATAAGGGTGGTCCAAAATATCACATAAAAAGGGGTAATTCAACGATTTGGGCAGATAGATAGCAAACATGCGGTAGTCCATCTTTCCACCCCATTGTGGTTTGGCTTGTTTATGCGGTAATTTTCCGAAGAGGGCCCGCAGTTGGAATCCCCTGGGAGCCTTCCATTTTGAGTTATGAATCTTTTCCATTATACTCCGCCCGGTGTTCGCGGTCGGAAGCCCTCCAGATTTACGCGCCCGGGGGCGTCTGGTTCACGCTCCTCGCTACACAGGTGAGATGAAGAGCCATCTATCCGTCTTCGATTGAATAATTTATTCCCACCTGTCCCCGTATTCCTCCATATTTTCCGGAGGAATCTGATTCTTTCGTTGCCGGGTTCCGGTAATGGAGATTCACGTTGTCACTTCTGAATCGTTATTTCGTCAAAGGAGAACATTTATTTATAATAGCAAAAATTTCACTTACTACCAACATAGCATCGCTTTGAGAAGAATGTCTGGAAAGACTCTGAATGATTACATAAGAAATAAATATCAATAAATGTCTATTAAACGACAAAAACAATCATGGACAGAATGGATGTCGGATGTTTGAGATGGTTTGAAAATGTCGAAAGAATGACAAATGAAAGACTATTAAATAAGACTGCGAGAATCTAAATGGAAGATCAGTTTGTCGACCTCGTGGTCGAGTGGTTAAAGGCACTTGACTAAAGCGTTGGAGTAGCGCTGGAGGTCGCGAAGTGAAATAAAATATGTATATAAAAATGCATTTTTCTATTCAGATGTGAAATATATGTGTAAACATATACTAACAAAATCAAAAACCACTTTGGACTGGAAAAGAGTAGTAGATCTTGTATCGCCCTGGAGCAATACCACCGTTCAGTATCGTAGGCCACATGAAATGGATTTATCCATGTTTCGTGACTAGAACTAAATAACCAGGCTTTCAATCTCTCCTCCGACTGCTACACAGCATTTACATGTGCAATTGTCCAGTATGTTACAGAATCAGACGGATGGTGGTGTCATAGTCTCTCGTGTACAGTATAAGATAAAAAAATTACGAAAAGATCTAGAAAAACTTAGCAGGAGCTTCTCTAACATCTTATTTACATGTTGAAAAGAATGTGTGGAAAGACACTATGATAGGATAAGAAATGAAAAAATTAAAGAATGCTAATTGAAAGTAAACATCGCGAACTTAATTGATGTTGGATGTTTGAGATGGTTTGAATATTTAAAAAAAAATAAAGATTAGTAAAACAGATCTACAGCGCGAATCTAAGTAGAAGAGCACTATTCTCTCTGCCTACCCTTTATCTACTTTCTATGCCTTATAGGGACTCAGGGCATTATGTTATATATGTACGTACCAACATAACTAATATAGATTCACAGGTAGTTTTCTATTTATTTTCTGTAATGCAGCAATACATTATATCAGATATGAGTATATTTGTGAAAAGCAATTTGCATATCAACATTTACTTCCAATTTTGACATAAAATTCTTTCATTATTTATAAAAACAATTCTACAAGAATAAAATTCCTCAAACCTTCATAAGATGGTTCCAGAAATACGGGTTACTTTTTATTAATCTATCATTTAAACCGGTATACCAACCATATTCTTTGAACAGTCATGCATTTATACGTTGGATTTAATCAGTGATTACTTTGTAGTAATTCTTTAAGTAAAATCCTCATTGTTTTATTTGCCTTTTACAACATAATGTTTTGACGATTTTGACGTGTTTTGAGCTTTATAAATAAATTAGTAGTATTAGACAAGGAAAATAAAAGCTTTTATTTTATGCTAGTAGTTCAATGAACAAGAAGTATTTGTTTATAAATGCCGAGGCTGTTTTGCAAAATACATTAAAACTTCAGATTAATTATATTTTCATTCTCTTATCAACCGTTTTCATCGAACGTCAAACCAAACATACTAGAAGTATCAGTCGAATCGTAAATAATGTTTGTGCTATTCAGTTTATAACCTTTTAATTAAACTTTCAGAACAATTGTTAATATTTTCTATTTCCTTCAGGTTTGCTCTGGCGGCACGGGAAACCAGAAGCTATCAGCTGAGCAGTATAGAGCTTGCATCAGATCACGAGCGCTGAATGAAGCTTCGCATGCGCAGTTAGGCTTCCTTGCCTTCAGAGAAGACATCGCTGCCCACGGAGGTCAAGGTCAAGCACAGTCCCGCCCCGAAGGACAATCCCACCAGCAAACTGGGGGGAGGGGGAATCAACCGCCTCCGGCCACCTGATCGGATCTGCAACCGCACAGTAGCGACTTCTGGAAGATCGAGTTTTGATACTGAAACTGTTAATATTGTACAGTAAATCAGGACACCTTTTGACGGTGCGGTATTACTGCCGAACACCTAAATACAGGCCTCACTTTAGACTGATTATTGTATCAGTATAGATGCTGAATCTGTTGATATTGTATATATGATCATCGCACAAAATGAGGATATCAGTCTAAGGTGCGGTACTTACCGAACATCTTGGCGGAATAATGGGTCTCACATTTCAGACTGACTAATATATCAGAAGCGATGTTTAATCTGTCGATAATGTAATGTAAATTATTATTGTAATTTAGAAAACTTTGAAATCACTAAATTTCGGATAATTTATGTATTATAAATCAACTTTGTTTATTTTCTCTTTTATTTAATGCTGTTTTCACAAACAATGTTCATCAACTGCTAAAGAATGCATTTCACAAAAAGTTCAAAAAATATCTATTTCCATTGACAATTGATTCAATTCTAAGCTTTTACTCTTAATTCGTTCATGTATATAACAGTTACAAATTGTTTAAACTGTTCTGGTGGTACTATACTATAATAATAATCTACGACAAAATAAAATATTTACATCTTTCATGATTTAAATAAAAGTGTAACTTTACATTAACTTGTACCATACACATAAATGTTGCTGAACATCCCGACAACTTTCACCACACATAACCAGACATCTTATAACACCTACTTTCGTTTTAAGAATGCCTCTCCATTAGCCACATTAGATTTTTTGAATGTCTACAGCAAAATACAGCAGTTATTTAAGATGAAGATATCGTTTGGTAATACTCACTTAAGAGCTGTATTTCTCGAGTTAAAACGTTTCTCATTTCTTATTTAAATGTCACAATTAGTTTCAAATTTAATTGCTCTGTAGTGTGCTGAAAATAGATACTCGGAATTAATTTAAATTTCGCTTTTCGGTATTAAAACATTCATAATTAAAATAATTTGACTTTTGCGTCTCGCAGTTAACGTAATGAATTTCTGAAATTGCGTAAATTCTGAGGGTTTTATTATTTTTTTCTCTTTAGACAATTTCCAAAGCATAGCAGTGTTTGGTGGGTCGTGGGTAATTAGTATAATAATTTATACACATATTATGGTTTCTCGTAAAGAAGTACGACAACAAAAGATTCGAAGATTTTTAGAAAACGAATAAACACGTCAGATTCATTTATGAAATACAATCGTACATTCTGGTTTCTCTCACACATATCAAGTATCTTGCCTCGGTGATATTTTACAGCAACTTCAAAAGTTGGATTCTCTATTATTTTTTTGTGTTCCTCATTCCTACTAACATCTATTATAGAGAATAGGCACATTCTTTCTTGAGTTTGTGTAGATGACCAGGATTTCATCATCTAAAGAATTACTGTATTACGAATTTCAGGATTGACAATTCGGATAGCATTCTTCAATCTGAAAATTAAATTTAACCATTATCTTGGTTACTGTAAATTATGAAACTTCTGGCTAACGGAAGGAAAAGAATTCGCCATTAAAAAAATATTTTGCCATCGTATATTGAATAGGATGGATTGCACGCGAAATCCATCAAGGTGTGTGACAAAATTTTTATTTAATAGAAAAACATTCTCTGTCTTAGAGAATCTTAAAAATGTTGAATTTACCTGGTCACTTAAAAAAACTGAAATGGAAGAACGAACAATTCTCTTTTGTTTGTTTGCTTTTTGATTTTTTTATTGGAGTTAGTCTTTTTACTTATTAAGCACCAAATAGTCCGTCAGAATACATACATAATATCACACCATATCCTGATAGAAGTAGGCAGAGAGAATAGAGCGCCGCTTGTCTCTATCCTGTCACACAACCCTTGCTTCCTCCACGTTCACGTTGTTGTGGCTCCTGCCATTGCCTCCGTTAAGAAGTTGAAAAAACATGTCCCTGCCAATATCTTCTAGGCCTTCCATTCACTGCTCTGCTACTAATATTTGCACTGTAGATCTGTTTTACGATTCTTTCATTCGCCATTTTCTCAACATGTTCAAACCATTTCAAACATTCAACTTTCATTCTATTTATGATTATTACTATTGACTTAAATTCACCTCTGATATTGTCATTTCTTATCCTATAAATCAGGGTCTTTCACACATTCTTCGTAATGATCTTATCTCCACTGCATTTATTCTGTTTTCATCCTTCTTCTGTCAAAATAATGATTTTACTAGATTTTTTTCTTATTCTATCATGTCTTTTAGTTAGGAACGTTCTGCAAATTAACATAAAGCCTCAGGTTGTTTGGATTAATTAATTTTTTTTATCTTATACTACACGTGAGACACCATGACACCACCATTCATCTGGGTCTGTAACAACTGTGCACTTGTAAATGCTGCGTAGCAGTCAGAGGCGGGATTGAAAACTTGGTTAGTCAGTTATAGTCACGAAACATGGATAAATCCATTTCACATGGCTGACGATACTGAACGATGGTATTGCTCCAGAGCAATACAAGATCTACCACTCTTTTCCAGTCGAATGAATAAATATTTTTAAATGCATTTTTAAGATGTTTTCGATTTTTTGTTTAATATATTTTTACACATATATTTAAAATCTGAATAGAAAAATGAATTTTTATGTACATATGTTTTTTCACTGGGGACTTGAATTTGCAACCTCCAGCGTACCTCCAATGCTTTAGTCAAGTGCCTTTAACCACTCGACCACTATGCCGACTATATAGTATGTCGTCATTAGAACCTTAATAATATTAGCTCACACTATTTAGAATCATTTTACACATATTTTAAAGATTCTAAGTTCATGCAAATTAACTAAAATTGTTTAAAAAAATAATAAAGTGCCACACATAATGGATTGAGCCAAAAATATTTATTTTGACTAAAGCGGTAATAAATGTAAATATCAATTATTCTGAATACGGCAGACACCCAAAAGACTCCAGATTAATACTGGATCACAGCCATAAGGCCACGAATGGAAAGGCAAACAAACGGTGTCTATTTCACTATTTTGATTAACGTCAAATATCGATTTCCGCCATCGTTACTCAATTTGAAACCTAGGTATTTAAAATTCATCAATTCGTTTGATAATTTTCTTGACAGTCTCCAGTTCAATCACTTTGTCTAAATAGATATACAAAAAGCTTATCTGAAATCAAGTATTTCGCTGTTAAAAGCTGTAGAGATAAAAGCTGTAAAATTAAAAGCTGTAGAGATTTTAAGTCAATCATTAGTTTTTCAACACAAAGTTTCAGTTTTCCAAATATCACAAACATACGGTGAGTCTCAAAATTATATTTCGTATTCTACTGTTAAACGTCGGCCTCGTGGTCGAGTGGTTAAAAGACACTTGTTAAAAGCGTTGGAGGAACGCTGGAGGTTACGGGTTCGAATCCCGCCGGAGTGAAAAACAATGTGTTTATATTTTTCTATACAGATTTTAAATATATGTTTGCTTAAAAAAAATAATATTTAAAAATATCAAAAACAGAATAAAAATGCATTTAAAATTATATATTCACTCTGGACTGGAAAAGAGTGGTAAATCTTGTATCACCCTGAAGCAATACCACCGTTCAGTATTGGAAGCGACGTGAAATGGATTTATTCATGTTTCGTGACTAGAACTGAATAACCAGGTTTTCAATCTCTCTTCCGACTGCTACACAACATTTACATGTGCAATGATACAGCATGTTACAGACCGAGACGGATGGTGGTGTCATGGTGTCCCATGTGTAGTATAAAAATAAAAAAAACACTGAAACAAGTTTTTTAAATACAGTGATTGCAAAATATAAATTACGTTAAGCCTTTTTCACATCTCAATCAGATCTCAGTAGCGTGACTAGAATTCGTATTAACGTAGTACAGTGGTCAGGTCATTAAACTAAATCACTTGTGACAGAGGGTTCGATTTCCCTCGGAATAAAAAACGTTATTATCATAGTATTAAATTAGCTATCTATATATCAATCCATAATTATTTAAATTGGGGAGTAGTGTGATTAATATTGTGTCTCGTCCCTGATCTTTGTAACCTGAATTTAATTTCTCTTTCTGCAATACAGTATTCACATATGCATCTGAACTAATCGTTAATGAAATTAACATGCTAACATATTTATTTTGGTTTTTTTGAATCAAAATTAACCAAAATATTTAACTTTTTCCTCGGTTACTTTTATGGTTATCTGTTGTAAATAATAAATTCTATTTATTGTCTTCGTCTTAACCACTATTTAATTTCGTTTCGGCCATAGACTGACCATGTTGAATTAATTAATTAAATAGTGATTAGGGTGAAAGAAAATTAGTTATGAATAGAACTGTGGTGATACTAATACAAACGACAATAATATAAGTTAGGTAGTTTCATGCATCTAGAATTTTCCAAACGTATCGCCCAGAACGGCAAACCTCTGGAAGATTCTAGAGGTAGTTTCACCTGCCTCAGAGAATACAATATTGTCACCGCAATAATCCATTCTAGAAGAGTATTCACTCTCGCCTATATATAGAGTCGCGTAACACAATATGTCAGAGTTAGATCATCCATTTCCTACCTGAGACAACCGTCTCTGTCGCCTCGGCTACTTATTCACACAACGTCTTTTCGGGAACCGACTCCCTCGACTGCGTATCATTCACCGCGACACATTCACCGTCACTATACTTTGTCAACTCTACACTGTGTATTCGGAGAATAATGAACATTGGATATTACGTCTACTCTAATCATTTATATTATTAGTAGGGCAACCGCACCCGCTAAAGACTTATATACGAAAAGTGATTATGAAAAGAGTAAAACTGTGTCTATCTCGGTGATATCTCTTTTCGTTCAGTCTACTCATAACTGAGCATCGTGGTCATCGAAAGTTTCCCTATACGAATTAATCTTCTCCACCTCTACGATAAGACCCGATCAATACGTTTTTTTTTTTAAATCTGAAACAAAAAATGCTGCTTAAAAATATTACTTTTTCACTCCGACGGGATTTGAACCCACGACCTCCAGCGTTCCTCCAGCGGTTTTATTAAGTATTTAACCATTAGACCACGTGGCCGACAAAACGCTGCTGTTGACTCCTCTACTCTATGAAAGTATATTGTACCCGTGCGTACGTAAATAATGTGTATTATTTTTTATACACCCTGTACAAAAATGCTGAGGAATTTCGGAAATTCCGTGGCTTCCCATAAAAAACTCTCCCCTAAATATACGATGTATTCCGCAAAAAAGGTCATAAATACACGAACCTTCCTCGAAACAATTATAGTGACCTCTCTAGAGGAATTCCTTCTGTGACTACAGTAGGGTCGCTGCTGCTACTACAGAGCTCGAACTGATATTATTCCATGTAATCTTACGCAAATTAAATTGAATAGTAGGAAAAAACTCTTACGTAACGTCTGCCTGTTATCCAGTACGGAAATTGAATAGAGGACCATTTGTCTTTATCCAGACAAATATATTTCACTTAGGCGTTTAAATATTGCGTCCAGCAACTTTATTTAACACAACCTACATCAAATTTATTTTGATATGGTTTAGTAATTTTTTTCATCTTACACACACTGGAGCAATACCACCGTTCAGTATTGGAAGCCACGTGAAATGGATTTATTCACGTTTCGTGACTAGAACTGAATAACCAGGTTTTCAATCTCTCCTCTGACTGCTACACAGCATTTACATGTGCAATTGAACAGTATGTTACAGACTGAGATAGACGGTGGTGTCATGGTGTCTCATGTGTAGTATAAGATAAAAAAACTGGTGATTTGATACAACTCCACTCTTACATCATTTACCCGATTATTTATCCTGTGGGTGAAAAAACGCCTAGGAAAAAAAAGTTAGGATTTAACTCACCAGCAATAGAAATGAAACTGTCACTCAATTTTTCATTAAATTTTTCCGAATCAGTCTTTCCAATGCTGATATTTTCTTAGTAGAGCATTGTGTTCTTCCAAAATGCAGAGGTCGCTCAGGTATGATGGAACCATTCCCTGAAAACTATCTATTTTGATTTGTACTGAATCTTCTTCAACTACTTAAACCAGATAAGATTTCGGTAATACTAGGTGATATAATCGGTCATGGAAGCTCCGAAAGACTGCTTCTCATTACTTGATATTTTTGAAGTCTTGCATACAGACACATAGCATACATTATTCAAGGCGAGACGATGTACTCATTGATTCCCTCAATATAATACAAGTGTATGAAGCAGCGTCATCTTGAATGTTCAATGAAATGGAACATTTTGAGATGAAGAGTGTATTCATTATTCTTTATTATTTCCGAGAATAATTCATATTAAAAGCTCCCTTAGTCCGCTTTGCGAGTGATTATTTGAATTTCAAAACCGTACTACTAAATATACAAGAGAATGATTTGATAAATCCAACGTAAATAACGGGAACAATCTATTATTTCTTACACAGAATGCCTCGCCCTGGAGAGGTATTACGCACAATACCCACGCAACGTAAGATAAATTTGCCAATTTATTAACATTACCTTGCTTTAATTTCTTGATCCGAGTAAATATTCTGTACAATCATTTACAGAGTCTTGCGGAAATTCATTTTTTAAGAAATTCTTACTATTAGGATATATAGTGAAATTCATTTTATATGCGTACTTTGAAATGACTTCTCAGAGCTTTCTACGTTCCTTTTTGACGTTTTATTGGATTTAAATCTCGTGAAAGAAAAAACAATTGGTATATACTCAAAGGAAACTCGCAACTCATTCTTCCTCATTTGAAACTACTGGCACACTTATCCTACATCAGAAGAACACATTTCGTATGTTATACGGGAGTGCTGGTATACAAACAAAAATTTGAAAGAGCTCGCGAGTATAAAAATCATAAATCCTTTATTTCTAAATATTATTGACTTCTTGGGGTTTATTTTCGATTATCGCAACATTTCACATGGCATTAATTGGTATTTTTTTCTTATGTAAAAGATGATGGAAAGTATAGTCAACATATTTAATTAAATTTGAGGTATTCTTTAGTTCATGAACTCTTTTCTGACTTACATTGATAGAGATTACGGTAAAATCAGTTCTATGGACCGAATCATTCGATCCACTACACTACAATACACTACAGTTGGAGAGTTAACAATTTCATGGATAATACACAAAAAAAAATTTTATTTCATTTTTCAGTTTTCTTTTTTATTCAATTTCCAGTCATTAATGTAATTCTGCACGTGTAAATAAAATATATTATGTAAATATTAAAGCCTGCCCCAACAAGAACGAAAAAAAATGAATGAATGTTTTTTGACGAAATCATTCCTCTCGATTTTGGTATAACTGTTACTGAATTTCAATGATACAGCGCCCAATCTCCTCCATCAAGTTTTTGGTGGCCGTGATCATGTAACAATAATTTTTTCTCCAAAAACCTCCAGAGAAAGTTGGCGAAAGACGTTAAATCGCATGACGTAAACTGTCATTTCCATTAACTTGTTGGGACATCCTTTGCTTGTGAATATTAATATAAAATATATTGTATAAAAATATCAATTTTAAAGTTGAAAAAGAAATAGCCATTTGGAGCCAAAATGCATGTACATATATAAGTAATATCAGATAAAAGGCGGAAAATTTAAAAATAAAATATCAATTTTCGAACAGTATTACTACTGAATAATATCATTTTTTAATGCCAGTCTTTGAGTGTACTCACTCATATGCACATGTTCTATAAAGCTATACAAAAAAAAAACAATTTAAGTTAATTTTGCATACAGTATAAACTTTTTAACACACGTTTACTCCATTGTTGCTCTTAAAAACAAATACTTTGAAAGTATTCATTACTCTATCGATTCACTTCAAGTCTCG
>JAPMAF010001023.1:0-12108 GCA_026537445.1 Silvatares holzenthali
TTTATTTATTTATATATAATTACATACATAATATTATGCATGCATGCTTTTTTATGTTATATTATTTAGTCAATTTATTAGTATAGCAATCTGTTCAACTTAATTTTGACTGGCACCGTGATATTTCTTAATAAAATATTTTGATGCTTTATAACCATGTAGTACAAAATTGACTATTACCTGTACACAATGAATGTAGCTGGTATGAGAATTCGAAAGAGTAAAATGAAGTGAGAAAAATTTGAATGTGTAAAATAGAAAAATGAAGTGAAGTCTCTCTGGTTTGGAACTGAAACAAGATACAGAACTGGTGATATTGCATCGGCAAATAAGCTAACGTAGGACCTTCCTTATTGTCCAATGCATGTCAACGATAGCTGACTCCAGATATATAATTATATAAATAAATAATTAGTTATAGCTTCTTCTGCCATGCGGGATATCAGTGTTATAACAGCGGGTTCTACATAACGGGATATCAGTGTTATAACAGCGGGATCTAAGGATGTACTGTATTAGGTCACTTTATGCTTTGAACGAGCATTCCTTTCACTTTATGATCACATCTCACACTGAAGATACAAATCAAAAATGTTCGCACACAAACAGCACAACTCAAAACCACATAAATAGAAACCCTAGTGTATTAGATAATAAAACATAATTAATCTTATGTATCTATTGTATCGGGCATCATAGTGACAGATAATCTGTAGTACTAGAATATAAATAAAATCAACAAATATCTGTTATATGAACCTGTATGTACTGTGATATATTTTGATGGTTTGCCAGAATATCAGAACAGTTTGCGTTTCTCACATATGTTCTGCTTATGCTTAGCTTGTAGAATATTCAAAATGAATTTAATACTCTTTGTTGATCACATGAATTCTCAGAAAATTTACTAAAATTTTCAAATATAGGGTATGTATAATTTAAAGTTATGTATATTTTGAACCACTGGATATATTTCAATAAAATTTTGGGATTATTTTCAATGTGTATTAATTTCTTATAATATTACATTGATTTCAAAAATGTGGTCAGCAAGAAAACATTGTTAAACTTTATTATTTTATATTCAGTTTTAAATAATAAAGTTTATTCTTCAATGTATTCTTCTGAATGTATGTACTATTAAACAAAATTACATACATGCATAACATCATACCATTTCTCAATAGGGTAGACAGAGAGAATGAAATACCAATATTCTGTCCTGATATGTATTTCTTGCTTCCTCCACATTTAAGCATCTAGTCATACACGGTTGACGGTTGTTGAGACTCTTAATGTTACCTTCCTTAAGAAATTAGCAAACATGATCCTGCCAAGTTTTTCTAGGCCTTCCCGCACTGTTTTGCCAAACATGTTCGCACTATATTGTTCATACTATATGTTCATATTAGTAAAATGGTCAGTGTATTGTTAATCAGTTGAGGTTACTTAGCTTCTGATTAATGATTTTGTAGTGTCGTATGTGGATTGCTGTAATTATATCTATATTAAATTACTGGAATCTTAATTTAACTGACTTCAATCTGTTTTGAATGTAACAGTTAAAACATTTATGGTAGGGATGTTATATGTGTGTATTTCCAAATACACACATATAATATCCCTTGAGTTGTATATTTCCGACTTGTTAAATGACCGGCGATGCACTCTCACATCAGCTTCCCCGACTGCCACAGAAGAGTGATAGAACTGAAAGCTCAGTGACAAGACCAACGGTGTGGAATGCTCTCTCAGGATTGATACAAAATAATTCATTGGAGATGATTTTTAGAAGTCAACTTAGAACACATGTCTTTAAAAAATTGTTCCCAAAAAAGAAGAAAGAAATGTACAGCAGGGTAATATTCTCACAAAAGTGGTACTATATGAGTTATGTATGTTAGTTTATTTATTTTATTTATTCAAAGGAAAACCAACAGCCAATACAGAAATTATATAGATCACAATACAGTGGCTGATGGGCCAATTACAGGTTTTCACAAATATTGAATAATGTCATTTATTCTGTTCAGGTCCAATGGTTACTAGAGAACTATGAGACAGCAGAGGGAGTCAGTCTGCCACGATCTACCCTGTACAGTCATTACCTGCGTCACTGTGGTCAGAGGGACTTGGAGCCAGTCAATGCTGCTTCCTTCGGGAAACTCATTCGCTCAGTATTCATGGGACTCCGCACAAGGAGGTTAGGAACCAGGTGAGGAATACTATTATATTTTAGTTAGGATGAAAACATCTTCCTAGCAATCCAAAGAATTCTAAAATCACATTTGGTCTTAAAGGCTTAATGTGCAATAGAGAATAGCAGTGATTTGATCAGACTGATAATTGGATTTCTAGTCATATCGAGAAATGTACATTTAAACTTTTTATAATTTGCAGGGGTAACAGTAAATATCATTACTACGGTATACGTGTTAAGCCTGGCTCCACTCTGAGTAGTTCTGGTGGACAGTGCGATGGAGGCGGTGGAGGAGGGAGTAGTGGTGGCAAGGGTTCTTCGGGAGGACGTGGTGGGGGTTCCGGCAGATCAGGACATGGCAGGGCCGAGCAAGGAGAACAGGGGACCAATTCGCATATGCACCAGCACCATCAGGTATTCTATTACACAGTTGTTGATATAAAAAACAGTTTATTATTTTATTTAATTTAAGAAACAAACATCTTCAATTTTAAGATAGATTAGTATAAATTGAAAATTACAAGACATGTTAAGTTTTCACCAGTATAACCAGTATTATTTGGTTAGTTTGCCAATATGATTATATAAAGCAGAGCTCTTTATATCTCAGTCTTTAAACTAGATAGTTTTGGCCATGATGATCGATAATTAATAATTAATATGGGGCTTTATGCTGATGTTCTAATATAGAGTAATATCATATTGAATAGATTATACTGAATATTTTAATAATTTCGATTCTGGACAAATAATGAAAAGGTCTTTATTATGTTGAAATTCATTGTGTTTATAATAAATCACATTTTGTTATGGGGCTGTTGAGTATTGTTCCAAGTATGCGCAAATTTTGGGCAAACATGGAAATCTGTTCAAAAAGCATGAATGGATAATTTCTTTTATTTAATAAAAATAAATATCTACAAATAATTCTATAGTTTTTAATAAAATTTGTCTTTTTCAGTATTTGGGTGACAGCAATGGATCGATTCCAGACTTTCCAGAAATACACTTCAATGATGCCCTTCCTGGTGACTGCACATTAGAAGATGTTGATACACTCAAGTATGAACAACGACAAACTAAAGATTTATGCCCAATATACGTATTTAAAAATTATGTGCATTTAATATTTTTGTGTTTATTGATAAGTTGACAATTAACAAATTTTCAGATCAATCTATCGAGAACATTGTGAAGCTTTCCTGGATGCAGTGTTGTCATTAGAACTCTCAACTGTTGAATCCCTGTGGCGAGAATTCTGGAGGCAGAACAACAATAATGATTCGGATGAATGTGAAGAGGAAAAATATCTTTCCAAGTGAGCTTTACTTTGTATATTGTTTAATAAAACATATTGTTAGAAATATTCTTTATGATAAACAGAATACATTTATTTATTGACTGAGCACTGACTATGCCCCACTTTATTAGACTAGGTTCTCTAATACTGGACTAAATGTATCATGGTCGTATACTCAGTTCCAATATGAATTTTTATTGTAATTTGTAAATTTCTATTATAAAATTTTTCCTTATCTACAAACTGAACATATATGCCTTTATATCATGTTTATATTCAATAAAATATCTTCTTAGGACAAAATTGTATCAATTGTGTGGGCTGGTGGAGGTGCAGCAATGGGTGCGAACGGTGGATGTGGCCTTCTACCAACGTCTGGTGCAAGTACTGCTGCCCGACGTGTTGCGCCCTATACCTTCACCCCTCACGCAAGCTATCAGAAATTTCGCCAAAGGTAAACATGCAACATATTCACCATTCTAATGATTCACAAGAATAAGAATCATAAGAAGGTAATGAGTGTAATTCAAGTGTGCAATGATAAACTGTCTAATGTTACTTTGTAGTTGTCTAATGTTAAGTGTATGTATCTTTACTCTGTGCAGGTCTAGAGTCTTGGCTTGTCGGGGCGATGGGTGGATGCCCCTCAGGCATGGTGCGAGCCAAGTCCGGCCCGGCAGCCGCACTGGCCCAGTCCTTGCGTCGTTATACTTCTCTCAACCATCTGGCGCAAGCGGCACGCGCTGTCTTACACAACTCCCAACAAATACAACAGATGTTGGCTGATCTCAACCGAGTGGACTTCCACAATGTCCAGGTTAAATATATCAAATTACCTGCTTCATTTCCCTTCAATCAATATAGCATTTACATTTTGTGTTGAATCATAAATTGAATCTGTTTTAGGAGCAAGCATCTTGGGTATGTCAGTGTCCAAGTAGCGTCGTGGGTGAGTTGGAAGCTGATTTCAAACGCACGTTGCAACGTCAGGCATCCCTGGAGCAGTGGGCGGGATGGCTGGAAGCTGCAGTGCGGCGTGCTCTACGCCCCTACGAAGATTCCCCTCAGTACGCTCATCATGCCAGGCAGTTCTTGCTCAAATGGAGTTTTTATAGGTTGGGACCATATATGTATTAATATTTTAACTGTAAATTTGTGAATTTTATTATTGACGGACTCATTATTTAGATATTCTATATATATATAATATTACTGTTTTTAGTTCGATGGTGATTCGTGATCTGACACTCAGATCAGCTGCCTCATTTGGTTCATTTCATCTAATACGTTTGCTGTATGACGAGTACATGTTCTATCTGATTGAACACAGAGTCGCAGCTCATCAGGGCAGTGCGCCTATTCAAGTTATGGCTGAGGTAATTATTATTTTATGCTTTCTTCATCTTCAGAGCTCAACCCAACTTCGATCTTGACTAAAATGGCATTAAACAGTGCCATTTATCTAATCATACCATCTCATACTTATGAATAAATTATTGTATATTGAATTGTTCTTCAGACTTATTTTCTGTTGGTGTTAGGGTATAAGTAAAGAAACTCCCTTGATGTGTAAGATATGTTTATATTGGACTGATAGGTGTGAAACCATTAATAAGGTGTTTAGTGTATGATGGTTTAATTGGATGCCCACTAAAACTAATGTTAGGACAATTAGTGTTTGAGAGTTATATTGTATGCATAAACCTATGGACCTGTGAATAAAATGGATCATGTGATGGTAATCGGATCACACAAATATAACCTTCAACTAATACACCACATATGAAAAATTTAACATCTTATTTTACTTAATGAGCTGGTCATGAGATGAAAATGAAGCATCACTAAGCCTGAGAGGATAGAGAACATTAGCCATTGATGGGTCAGAGGGGAAAACTCAAAGCCATCTCATGGTATTTATATTGGTTTAAGAAAAAAGTTATTCTGCATAGTATTACTTTAATATAATACATTTAAAGATCTTGCATTTGAGCATGTCCTTCTTCCACGGACAAACCTGCAAAAACAATTATAAGAACCCTCATATTTCATCAAGGTACATTTAGAACACATTTTGTAATTTCGGAAACAGAACACAGCTAGACATTCATGCACGGGCAACAATTCAAGGAGTATGGGATTACTATATTACATTTAATCTGACTTGACTACTTCTAAACACATAGGGGATATATTTAATGTTTTTGATTTTAAAATATATCGAATAATAATGTTAACTGGACAGGTGACAGGTCATCATAATAATGTAATAAATAATTATAGAGAGAACTGATGAACGGCTCCCAGGATGAGGAGGAGAGTATCACGGATGAATATGATGAAGATCAGCTGCAGGGAGTCAAATTGGAGAATCCATCTCCACCTAAGAAAATGAAATTGAGCTAGTGGTCGTGGTCCAAGTTATACATTGTATATTTTGTGGTATTCCATACGTCCAACTTTCTAATTCTAGAAAGAATCTATCCAAGAGCAAATGTGAAGATCCTATGCACGTCTGTATGAATCAGAAGTGAGATGTTCATGATGGAGTATAAAAGGGAAAATACATTCCTTTATTGTTATTGGTCAAATTGGAGGTATTCATGTTGGCATTGCATAAACGGAAAAAAACAAGTATGTCTTAAGTTTATTGAAAATAGTGTTTTTCAAACACATTATCTTCCTAATCATTTGATGTGACCCTAAGCATGTCATAAAAGCAATTATCTTTTCTGACCGTTTGGTGTAATTTAAATACGCCAAAGATTTTTATTCTATGGATGTTTAATATTGTTTGAATATCCATTTAAGCAAAGAAATGCTGGTCATATTTGTTTTTATTGTGTGATATACTCATTTATATTCACAATAATAACAATTAACAGTTATATGTATTGAGAATGTCCATAAAAATTAGAAATTACCTTAAGTACCAATGCACAATTGATACCTTAGTCAAGGTGTCTTATCCATGTCCTACAAAGACTACTGTAGGACTGTCTATTAAAGGCAAGGCAGTCGCTATCGAACTTTATCTTTGTGTAATATAGCTATTATTCATTGAATATAAACTCAAAATAATGTATTACTACGAAATGACACTTTAAATATGTCAAATAAGCAGTTCAAAAATAGTTTGACAGATAATTTGAATGTTACCAAAAAAATTGATCCTCTTTTGTAATTTCAATAATCCAAGTGGAAATGTGCAGGTGAGATCTTGGTGTGCTTTAACATGAAAATGGGCAGAGCTTAAATGAACAATCATAATAACAAAAGTCACCGTAATGTGAATGAACGTGGCATTTGGATCTTTACAAGTTATACAGATCACAGAAGAGTTTGTGCATACCACATTCTTAAAATACAATTGGAGTAGTTTTACAGATTCCCCCCTGTTCAGAGAGCATACACTCTTGAAAGATTCGTAGTTGGTTGTACATATTTTTTTTAAATTATGCAGTAGCTAAGGATCCAAAAAATGGTGTGTAGTAGTTAATAAATACACCTACTGCTCATTTATCAAATTGCTCGAATGTGTACAGTCTGAACGGGGGGGGGGTCTTAGTTTTGTGTGTGAGGATTTTTGTTATCCAATATCTTCCTATAAAGGATACGTTTTGTATGATTCTTCATGTTTTACATGTAGGACATTAATATGAACTTGATGTAACATTTTATATAATAATATGTTTATATTCACATATTCACTTAACAGCGTATAATTATTACTAACATACTCATGCATCAAATCCTTTCATCAGACACATGTAAATGATAATTTAATTTGTAAAATAGATGAACATATTTTGTAAAATTATTAATTAATGTGTGATCCTTTTCAATAAATGTATTGTTACAATGTGTATTATGAACGTTCCATTGTAGTTATTTTTCTTCGTTACTATATGTAGTCTGTTGACTGTGGCACTGCTGGTCTCACTGGTCATGCGGGATGTGTCACACAATTGCCTCATTGGACAATATGTATAATAAAATGTAAAAGTTTAGTTGAATCAATTATTTATGTTTGCCTTATTTATTAGTTCTAAATATTAACTTTTATTGTCTGTCATTTAGAAGAGAGTGTAAACCTATTTATACAGTCATGCAGACACACAGCAAAAGTTACCAACCGTTTCGCCTATGTGTCGTAAACACTATGAAAGTGTTAATGTATGTAAGAAAACTCTTTATAGCCGGAATAAATTCTACTATATGATACTATAAGTGGTTCATCTCCAAATGCAAGTTACGATAATGATAGCAAGTTGTAATGTTTAAATAATTTTATCATTTTACCATTCATTACCTGTTAAAAGTCACACAATTGATGTTGGCTGGCATGGAATGGTGACAAAACATGTATTTCAATGTTATATATTATAAATACACAGAAATAAAATGACACATGGCAAACAAATTATTAATTCAAAATTCTCCAAGTATAATGTGGTGTATTTACTTGTTACTATTATCTGCTAATTATCATCATATTAAGGTGTTAAGTTAAATAACGCTATGCAAATATTATATCAGTGTGATTTATACCGTTTTTGTCAATCATTTTATTTTTTGTTAATTTTTTTCGTTAAAATGCAGTTTAGTTAGTATATTGACGAGCTTATAAACTGTTTGTGACATTACATAAGTAAGCACAAGCATTTAGGTTGTAAATATAATACAAGTTGATGAACTATGTTGATGTTGATGTAGAATCATGATGGTGAACCTATGTGGTCGCATGCCAGATTTTATTTAGAATTTTTGAGCTTTTTTGCCTCATTTTGATTCAATTTTTGTTAAGATTTCATTGTACACCGATGACATAATTACCTTTATTTACAGATTTTGGCATGCGGGTCTAAAAAGGTTTATCACTATTTATATAGGGTGAGGGCTAAATTAAAGTATATTCTCGTTAGGGTGGTCCTTCAAAAAGAGCTTTTAAAATTTAGCTGAGACTCCCTCTTATTTTGTTCTATGGTATTAAAAAAGAATTGGTTTAAAAAAATGTTTTTGGGGTTGCTATCAAGTTCTGAATTTTCAAAGGAATATCTGTCAAAATAAGTTGGTGAACATCATGCAAACGATCATCCATCTCAATCAATCTTAGCTCACTGAATAGGGGCAGCTACACCACACCCAGTGTTCTTGTTCACTGGAGTGGCAACACTTTGTAAAACCTGACTTAAGAGCTTAATTTCCTTTGAGCTACTACACTGTGAGAGTGTTGTGTAACTGTCTTTTTTAAACTGTTCTTTTCTAAATTATTCTAACTAAAAATATATTTAGTTTGTAACATTTGAATTTAATTATTCAAAGTTTTTAGAAAAAACTAAAACTTTACGGGATGATGGTGACCCCTAAAACTGAGTTATAAAAACAGTATATTTTTTTTACAGAGTAGATCAAAACGGCAGGGTGCTTAAATAAATTTGAGGAAAATTACCCTAATTTCAGGACAACCCTAATACTTATACGGTAGAAGAGATGAATGATGGATGTATTTGGGAATGGTTTTATATAGTAATTATTTATATATAACTAAAGATACTGATTCAAGAATTTAATATAAAAAGGACTATTTTTTATAGATGTTTATTGTATAAGATGCGCAAGTGACAAGGAGACGAAGCAGCTTCAAGTGTGAAGATGTGACATTGTTAACTTCCTCATGAAACTCATTAACAATGGAGTGCTGCCTTTTTGTATTGTATATTACGGTATAACTATGTAATTCATATCTATTATAATCATTTTCCTTACACAATATGGATTTACATGACCAAAGAATAATAACTACTATGTATTGTACATGTTATATATCATTTATTTTTATCCGCTGGAGTTTTTGTATAGGGTAGCAGATGTTATCCATAATTATTTACAGCATATTTCTTTTATAATTGTCATCAATGTAATTAGCCTTTAGCTGCCGAAGCGCAAACAAAGAGTAGAGGTGATCTGTCTTTTTCAATCACTGCTTTTTCTAGTACATCAGAGTTCTTCACTTGCTGCTTTGTAATAATTTAATTCATTTGGCCCTAACCATGAGATTGCTGATCGATCTCTTGTTTTTCTTCTGCAAATATTTCTGGAAACCATCCAGTGCGTATCTAGCAATGTGGATTGGAGAAATGTGTTCATTCCACAGTGTGAATTGTTAATCCTTTACATTAATTTTATGAAGAACAGGTATGTGATGTAACATTTCTTGTCAATACTTAAATAGATTTATAAAATACCTCAGTTTTGAAATGACTTCTCCGAGCTATACTTTCGGTCCTTTCAAAATCTGTACTGATCCCGCTCTATTTTCTTTCCTTCCACCTCACTCCTGTGTGTCTGGTTCAGTGGTGTTTTCTAATTCTTTAAATGTTATATAATTTAAAAACAATTTACTAAGTAGTTAAAAATTTTGCCTTTTATAAATACAGCGAAAATCAAAGATGATGGTATATTTTAGAATATGTTGTGCTCAATTCATGTGCATATTTGTTATGGTATCAACGAGAAGATTTTATTTCATTATTCTATAAATTCAGAATACTAACCCCTTTGCATTAAATTTATTGAAAACAGTAAACAAAAAGTACTTCCTTGTAATTGATCATATAGAGAGAAGAGTCTGTTAAAACTCACTTATCACATTTGCCATCTGTGGCATCTTTTCATTAGATTGACAGAGGAATGTGAATATTAGGTATCTTTCCTGATTGGTTTTACAACATATTTTAATTGGACTGTTATAGTGTGGGTACTATCACACTCGGCATTGTTTTGGATGTATAACAATATTTATTTCCCAGCCCTTATTGCATATACAGGGTTTGTATGTATCTTTATTCGAAGGAAAAAGACCAATAATATTTGTATTATCATACCGTCCTTATACCACATATTATTTATAAGTCTTATCCCAAATGTATATTGTGGAGGTTTAGTGCTGTGGTGGCGAACCTGTGGCATGCATCGTTATTTTACGGGCATGTGAAAAATACAAACTTATAGACACTCATCGTTGAATTTTTAGACTCTTGAGTTATCTTTTGAGAGATTTGAAATATTGATCATTGTTTTGTCAATAACTTAAAAATTACTTATGTAAAATGGTTCGTCACCACTGGTTTAGTGCAATGTCGACTGATCGGTGACTATTTTATTTAAATTTTTCTATTTTATTATTAATTTAATTTATTATGGCTGTGAATGCATTCCCTACTCGTTGATTAAATTAAATCTATTTAATGTGTGGTGACTGCATTCGCTGCAACATTATTTATTTAGTAATGTTATGCATGTTTAATCAATCTTTGTTGTAATTCCCTCAAGTGCAATATCTCAGCCAACTGTAAGAATATCGACATAAGCCATCGATAACTTTTTGCTTAATCGGTGAGTTTGTATTTAATCTCAAATAAGTAATGGAAACAAAATGTGTTTAATAATATAACTGTATTTTCAAATTTCCACATATGAATGTTACCAACAATATCGATGTACCTTTAATTAGCGGTAGTATGAAGAGGACATTAAACTAGTCATGTGTTATTCTTGCATTTTCATTTAAATATATAGACAGTAAAACCCCTATTCAGGTTTCTTGTAACCACTTCTTACACACTGACGAAAATATATTCTGAGAAATACAGAAAAATGCTATTTAAAGAAACTTGATGCCATTTAATTTAATATGTTTACTGGTTTCCTTGAAAATAATAAGACAATTGTCTCTTTTTATATACACAGAAAGCATCTCGATTTAATTGTAAATACTGAAATAAAACTAATAAGATGTATTGCTTAATTTTATGCTAAAATTCTATTAGTTTAATTCAAATATTCATTCAAATAAATTAACGGAATATTAAATGCACAATGCAATTCTCACAAAAGAAATAAATAAAACTTTACATAATAAACACTTAAGGTTTCTTAAAATATGTGAATGAATGAGGGTTGTATTTTTCGATCATAACAAATGGGAATATGTAAAATAAATGTAAATGGAGGTTTTACTGTTTATATTTGTAATGTTTAAATCCAATAACCAAATATACAATTATAGATGTTTGTTTATTTATTGAAGTGAATGAATGCACAATTCTTCAAGTTGCTCATAATGGAATAAAAGCTTTCAATGTAATATCTTGTTTTATTCGGTTTATTTTTCCCTATTCCTATAGAATAAAGCTTACCAAAGGCTCAGTATTTAGAGTTTCAATACTTTTTCTGTAAATAATTGGAAATGGGTAAGTTATTTAAGATAAAGCATTTAAAACACACTTTGCTGAACCTGTAAAATCCATAAAAGGACATGAACCTGTAAAATCAATAGAAGAGTTTTGGAAACTACTGGGATGGGATTAATCGATCCTACAGTGCTGAGCGTTTTGTTTTATTTATTGGATGATTTATATAGCGCTGTTTCGTGATTGAAAAACACCCCAAGAGCGCTTTACAAACGAAGTGCATTTATATTAACCGTTTTAGTGCCAGTGTGTTTCACTCGTATATACTTAGAAATTCCAAGGAAATCTGTTGTTTTTTATGTCATTTACCCTTGTTTGCGAAAAAAACTATCTTTTCCAAAAATTATCCAATT
>JAPMAF010001024.1:0-10439 GCA_026537445.1 Silvatares holzenthali
TAAAAGGTTGGTGACAGTTGAACGCCCACGACGGGAATCGTGCTGTTCGTTGGCTAGCCTAATATCGACCTCATTGGAGATGTTCAAAATTCGAAAAGCTTAGAATATTGAAATGGCGACGAAAGAATTCGTTGTGTTTTAACAACAGACTCATTAACACAAGTTTCGTGGCCGAATACGTGGTGTTGCATTGATCCCTGTTCCACTGCAGCACCCTTGAGGTGAAAACGGCGCTATATAAATTATCCATTTTATAATAATAGCTGCTCAAATAGTATGATATCTCGAACTATTTTACTCCCCTACCACTCTTAACTACCGAGCACTCTTAATTTCAAAAACGTTCGGTTCCCGTGTTTCACTCTGTATTACGATAATATTCAAAAGGGTACATAGTAATTTTTTTCATCACCACAATTTTATCGAGTATAACTGGTTTCGCCATTTCCAGAACTGATAAGAGGTCTCTGCCAAAATCCTTTCGTTAGGGATGAATTAGAAGGACATCACATACCCATAGGCTCAACATTCACCCTGTGGCAATGCAAAGTTATTACAGACTGAAATATCGATTTGGTTTCGATAGTTGTTTTGTAAATGTCATCTCGCAAGGTCTATGTCCTTTCTCCTCCCTCTTTACTCTGTGCTCAATGACAATGAGCGACTTTTGAAAAGAATTTGTTGTAACGCGGTTCAAACATTTTTTTGTTTGAATCCGAACGATTTCGTCTGTTGGTAAGAAGTGTTTTGTGCACCTTTATGGGAAAAAGAATTCACGAAGAGTATGCATAAATCTTTCGAACAATTTGTCGATGTCCTTTAGCTTGGTGACCGAGTCAAAAGTTTAACCGTTATTACATGTCAAAATAAGATATAGGGTCCAGACCGAAAGGTTAAAATTGAATAAAAGTTGCCAGACTTATTGACGTTTGAATCTTGTAGATTTTATGTTCCACCAGTGTTATTATATTGGGTGCAGTGGCGGACTTAGCACTTGGAGGTCCGAGACGCATTCCCAATGAGAGGCTCTTCTATAAATATTTTATAACTTGCAGTAAGACTTTTAAAACCCATAGACTAAAATTTGTCGTCTAAAAGAATGACCCAGAAACCTTTTTGTCATAACTGAAGACTAAAAGAGCTTAAAAAACATAGGCCTCCTTAGGCCTATGTTTCCGATGCTGATAGGGCGGATAGAGCTTTGAACTTTGCAAGCGGTTATTGAAGCGCTTAAGATGCATCACTACAGAAAGGTGTTAAAGATCTTATATGTTAGAACATACAACAAAATATGAAGTTTAGGATAAGGTTAACAAAGCTTGAATTGTTTTGACGAACAAACTGTTTTTAATTTGCGGATTCGATTTTAACATCGTGATGTAAATAAAATATTAATTCAACATATAAACTCACGTCCAAGTGAAATCTCCTTCTTCATTGCTTTTGATGAGGCCGATCCACACATTGGACATGATGTCCAATTCCTTCAGGTATGCTCTGGCTGCATCATACTGGGCGGTTGTGTCAACTGAAAAAAACAAACAATTCGTTAGCCTCAGAGGTTGAGACTGACCAATTCGATGCACAACGGTATTGGAGTGACTAAATACTAGTTTACACTGCGTCGTTTTCACCAACGTTATATTTCAAAAGATTCCAGTAGTATAAAAAAGTAGGTATAAAAAAATTCCGAAAACTTAAAACTCGCTTTCGCCCTTTTCCCATTCTGGTGGTTAAAGTGTATGTTTGTCAGTATGCGAAACTGGATATTTATGCTAGAATCGTATCGTATACTCGAAGTAAACTAGACATAATAAATACGATATACCTATAACAAAATATCGTGTCTATTCCGCTTGCAATACCCAACTGAGTATCGCAAACGTAGTGATTACCACGGTACAAATGATCTTGCTTGTTGTATCTTACGAGAATTCGTAAATCGGTTCCGGAAGTACGAGTACGAGGCACTTCCGCAATCAATTAGTATAGTAGTAGGTCGAGTATAGGGCAGATTCCTTGGTAATGAAGAGCACTGATGATGTAATTAAGTTTAACAATACACATGTATTTTATAGTACAATTTAGGTCAAACCTCTACTATATTAAATACTGCTACTTGATTTAATATTAAGAGAGAGTATCACAAGGGAGACAAGGCCTTCCTCGGCTGTCACAATACTCTCAACTAGAACGTTTCGGAGGCAAAGTCAACCTGTCTAGAAGGAAAAATAGGGCAGCAAGAAATAAAGTTGACGCGTAGATATTGAAAAATATTTGCTCGATACAAATATGTTTCAGCAGTTTTATCTTGTATATCTGGGCTTGATATAATTGTAACCAGCTCAGAGTTTTCATTTAAAAAAATGTAAAACTCAAATAGTGCAGGCTTACGTAATCCATTTCAGTTATAAAATATTGTAGTTCTAAGAGGAATCCCAGAAGGAATATAATCTGTATTCGTACTGAACATATTCAAAATAAAAGTCTGTAAAATGTGTGTACATATACTGTTCATGAAACGTTGAATCTCGAAGAAAAAATGTGTTAAATTGTGAAAAAGGAAAGATTGAATTAAAATGTATTGTAGTCAACTAATATATATATATATTGACTAGTGTCGTATATTGGTGACTAGTCTCACAATCTAAATTTGTGCTAGTGCACAACATTCGTTTGTAAAATACGAGTACTAAGCAACCTGACAAATACGTTATATTGCACGCTAATACGAGCATATATGTATGTTAACCATGAAATTTGATAACTCTGAATAATTTTTTTTTTCGGTTAATTTATGGTCTATTTATATAAAAAGAAATATTTTATTTTTTTTGTCTACAACCACTATATACATACATTATTTAATTAATCCATTCAACCAGTTTCGACTACCTACTAGTCATGATCACGGAAGTAAGAAGATGAAACTGATTGAATGGATTAATTAAATGATATAAATACAAAGAAAATAAATTAAAATGAATTCGGAATTCGTTTTTAAATGTATTATATATGAGACACTTCGACGCCACTAACCTCATTTGTATTTATAACATTCAGTATCAGTTGCATATGCGAATGCTGTGTGAGAATAGGAGAAAAGAAACCCGAGTTATTTAATCCTCGTCACGAAACATGGATAAATCCACTTACCTGATGTACAATGCAATGTAAGATCTATGACTCATTTACTCGTTTGTAACATTTACAAAATAAAAATGCTTAGTGTTAAAACGCTGTTAATACGAGTATTTGCGCCCGGATATGCGAATAAATGCTTCGAAACATAAACCGAAAGGCAACGAAAATTGTATTAACATTTGAATAATATTGATACAGAAAGAATCCTCGTGCACACAAGGATATTATCGTGCGCTATGGGGTTTTGATTCGCTAGAAATGTAAGGGTGGCGGAGTAAAACCCGAGACCGGAAACAAAGAGAGAGAAAAATCCTTCCGTTTCAGATTTTCCGCTGCGGAAAATGGAGATCACACCCGAAAGCCGCCGGAGCAGTCATTAATCGGAAGTTAATTATAGGGGAAGGCTTTAATTGGCATCTGGTGATTTAGATTACACGATCGCTCCAGACTTCGGGGCGATCATTTGGAAACTACTGCGGAGCGTTAGGCGCCGGTTATTATGTTTACTGGTTATTAAAACCAAGCTTTATTAGTTAACCCAATGGGTAATAAATTATAAACCGTTATAAAATATACACTCAGTGTAGAGATATTAAAACGATTCTGAATAAAGACTTCAGAGAAAAACTGGCAAGTGTTCTCTAACTTCCGGGGTTTTGTTGTGGGGGTTTCATTAAATTAAATCGCTTAGGATATTTAACAACGTTTAGTGTCAGCACCAAATATATTTAAGTTTTTCATAAGTGATATAACTGTAGAACGTATTGTAGAAAAAAAAATAACCTGTGGTTTCTTATATTTATTTTTTCGCACTGTGACTTTCCACTTTTTATAAAATTCAATTTAATTTCTTTGTCAACAACCACTACATTTTATTTAAATAAACCAACATGTTTCAACCATCTGCTGATCATGAACATTCGTAATCTTGACCAGCAGGTGGTTGAAACGTGTTAGAATAATGAAATAATTTCTAGTGGTTCTACAACAAAGCTACTACTAGGTCTACACAAAGAAATTAAATAGAATTTTATAAATAGTGGAGCCAGTGTGAAAAAATAAACATAAGAAACCACGGGTTCTTAATTTTTTTAATTAATAAATTAAATAGAATTTTATTTTTTACATTTATTCTGTTATAATATTTTGTGGGGAACCGCCTTCTTCTTTGTTGCGTTCTTCAATTTTTCTGAGTTATTCTCATGTTCAAAAGTTGGAGAAACGGAGAATACGTTGAGGACATATAGAGGAGAACCTATCTAGGATAAGTAATTCTTCCAGAATAAATGCGTCCATCTATGGGATTATTAACATTCTTCTTCAACTACACAGTCTGTGAAGAAAAGTATAATATGTATTTACTCAAGGCATTTAACTATCTGGGAAGAGTGAACAAATCCTAACGTACCAAGAAGGGGAATTAATTAGGATAAAAGGAACAGTATTTAATAAACTTAGTAATATTGCGATCACAATAATTAACTGATACTCTCTCTAAGCTTAGATAACTTTCATATAAAAATATAAAAAGCTTCGAGGCAGAATGATTGATAACGTGTTGTTATTGATGTATAGCTCTAGCTCTTAGTTGATTTCAATTACTCCGAGAGTTCAGCTCGCGTATGGATAGGAATATTCAGTTGAATAATTAGTATGTCAGAAGTGTTAAATATTTTGCGGTTGAGAACTTAGTTTGTAAGTCAACGCCGCTCTTTGTGGGAACAACATCCTAAAATATTTGTACTACAACATGGCATATAACACTAGTACGAGATATTTTGTGATCGCGAGTACAAGATTAGATCAAAGTTTTAGCTCTCTGTGACTTAACACATTGCCGCGATACATTGTCGCGATAGCGTTACATAATATACGAGTAATGTGAGTATACTCGCAAGTATTACAAAATTAGTTTGTTCATATCCAGCATGCTATGTCTGAATGTTGATAAACGTCAGTCAAAAAGAGTTGCACCAATACTATCAGAGTTACATATTGTTTTTAGTAGTGGATATAGGTGTACCTCAAGATACATTTATCATTCCTATTGACTGTCACTATTGTCTGGTAGTTCATAGATCACCAACCCATTTTGTCTGTGATTTCCTACACATTTCATTGCTTGTTGTAATGGCCATTTACGCTGTTAATCATTCTTTATTTGACTTTGGTCTCCTCGTGTATTTAGAAGTTTGATCCCTTAATGTTATTTCTAACACAGTTCTCTTCATTGTTCACTTCGTCGTTTTCAGTTTTGTCAATATTCAGGAAAATGTATATATGAATGTCACGAGTAAAACAATTCGACAGCAATCGAATTTGATCAATGGACAGCCAGAAATAAAAACAATAAATTGAAAATAGATGAAAGCAAGGGCCTAGATTAGGCTACTCACAGTTGCGGATAGCATTCCGATTTTCAGAAAATCTGAAAGGAAAACTCTTTTACTGTTGCATCTTGTACGTACTCACGCTAGATTGAATCACGCAATTGTCTTTGAGACTGACATTTATTTAACGAATTGCACAATGTTTCATCTAAATTAGTTCGCATGAAAATAGAAAATGTCTTTTGGGTGGTTTAACTTTCCAGTAGAAAATAAAATTGTCCTTTTGGAGTACGTGTGCCAAAAAGCAATTTACGTTATTTTAGTATTATTTTTAGTATTATATTCGAAGAGCGTAACGCATGGGTTACGCCTGATGTGAAATAAGGATATGAAAGTGTATGCCAAATTCATATTACAAAGACAATATGACCTGGCATCATGTGTTAAAGTCTTAAATATTAAAATGCGTTTCCCCTCCGGCCGGGCCAGACTATAATAGACCGGTCCTATAGCTCTCTGGGTTATGGAGATCGTAAAACATTTTTATTTCTTCGTATAATAAATGACCACCCTCTCCATGAGCGAACTTATTTAAAGTTTATTATTTGAGATAGTTTTTTAATGTGTTTTGAAGATATGGACACTTACACCATTAAATCATTTGAAAAAAGAATTTTACTTTGAATAATATACACTTTTTTTATCACTAACACGTTTTAGTTATTAATAACTCATATTTCATATCTTTGAGAAAAGAGATACAGTTTACAATTATTATCGCGATGTATTATTCTTCTAGCATAAAAAGATGTACCAAGTCAATGCCCCCAATCCTAATCCATAACTAAATTATTTTGCCAACCATTACAAACATTGTTTTTTTTAAAATCGCCCTTTGTCTAGAATAAACGTTCAAAGTCGGTTACGAGAAATTCACAGAATTAGAAGTTTGAGTTTTGAAGATGTCATATTAATTATGATGAATCATTCAATTCATTTCATCATAAATCATATGAAAAAAAAACAAATCTCAATACTGATTTAAATGAATATCTTTTAACGTCTAGTAATACATAACGAAATATATTCTTAAGTAACTTAAGCTCTTCCATTTTTCGCAGTGTTACACAAATACCGTTATATATTTGCTATTACTAAGTTAGTTAATTAAGTAGAAAGTAAAATTTAAATGAGAAGAATGTACATATTATTTAATACAACATTTTCATTATCGATATATGGGGTTCGGCCCTTCTATAATATAATGTCAGCAATGAGGAAACCGTAAAATATGCGAAACCTTTTCCAGGATATTTTGTATTCCGTAATTTCAAATTCTTCGTTAACTTTCAGGGAAAATGAAAGCTGTTCTCTGGTTTGCAGCTCGCTGTGCCTTGCTATGCCAGCAGGGTCCGTTCGTAAATCATTTCTAGGTTCATCTCGTTTTTCGAAGTTTTAAATGACAGAAAATGTCGTTTCGGTTGTCTTGGATAAAGTAACGACTGGAGAGAATTTAAAATAAAATGACAATAGCATATTTAATTTTATGTATTTTTACAAAAGTAGAAATACAATTTTAAAATTGGTTCACGGTTATTAATTTAATAAAAATATTAGGTTTTAATATAGAAAAATAGATGGAAGAACAGGAAGAGTTGCAATGAGATAGATGGATCAGAGAAAGATTTTAGTAGGCAGAATGATGATGGAGGCCTTCAAGGAGTTGACGGACTAAAGGATACGACAAAAAAGAGAAAATGTTTTGAAGTATGTCTTTAACAATGTTTTACTTTCATTGTTTGCGTCATTCTATGAAATGTATACTTTACTCCAATTAAAAAAAAAGTAATTAGAAGACATATACCATTGTCGATTGCGACTATGAAATCCAATGTAAAGAAACGTACAATAACTTAGCGTTAGGTAGTAACCGGCCTTGTTGTGCATAAAAGACCTATCTACCGCACGTTTGATTATAACGCAAATAATAAATATCTACTATTTATAGTTTCTAGTTTAAGCAACGCTTATAAAATATTTCCTCGGTTGTACAACACCGGCTCTTATGTATTCTCATACACGAGCGCATATAATTCAATCTTGTCTTGTTTTTATTTTTCATACAATTTTATTCGCTAAAGTTTCCGCGCCAATAAATCTCGCGGAACGGCAACTTAAAAGCCTGGCCCCGTTTGCCCGGGAAATGCTGTTTCTTTTTCTATTTCTATATTGCGGTTCCAGCGAATGCCGAGCGAAGATACTTACTTACACAAGAGGAGATCATCTAGGAATGTAGTTTCTAACAAAGATCTTGCACTAAAACTGTCGCATGTAAATAATGGCAGTACTGACCGCGACAGTGTTCAGAGATACTTTGTAACAATTTGAAGCGCCATTGTTGCATTACTTTACGCTGTTTAAGTCGAATTGTTATCACACCCTTTGATTGATATTTAAATGTATTTGCATTCGGAAGTGGTATCGTACGTTTAGGATCTTTTGTCCTTCGTAAATAAGTAAACAATCCATCCTTCTAGAGCTTCATACAAAAAACAAGTATCCACATTGTGCTTGAATAATTTGGATGTATTATTAGTTGCGATTAGAGAAATTGTTTTCGGAATGATAGGGTAAGTTTCATTGTTCTCATAAAGTCTCGTAACGGAGACAAAATGACATTGGGTAGCAGTTATAATTTATTATTGAAAATACATAGAGTCCAATGTAACAAAATTATAATGATTGATATATCACAAGCTCTGGACCAACTGTACTCGAGCGTGCATGAATAATTCCATAATAAAATACAACATGGCCTAAAGCATGTGTGCTACACCGCACTGAAGCACATTTTGATGGGTCATTTAGCAGCATTTGGTTCCCTACGGAAACATGAGTGTAAATATTGTCAT
The DNA here is from genome assembly GCA_026537445.1 of Silvatares holzenthali. Classification (NCBI taxonomy): domain Eukaryota; kingdom Metazoa; phylum Arthropoda; class Insecta; order Trichoptera; family Pisuliidae; genus Silvatares; species Silvatares holzenthali. Next base: position 8,387 of record JAPMAF010001024.1, read on the forward strand.
CAAAACCGCCAATGCTTAGCAGAGTGTATGCGAATCGGAGAAGAGTGAAGGATTTTTTGGGTGGACCATTGTTCAGTGTAATTTTCGTTTATTTCATTACGCATTTTTATCCCATATTATCATATTATCATATTGATCTGGTCTTCACTAGCTTTGTTTTTATGTAACTAAATTAAAAAATATATACTTTTTGTTTCTTAGTTTTGCCTGTTTTTTAAGAACTTAATTGAGAAGTTATTACACGTGTATTTTTTCAATTGAGTGGTATTTAACTTCTTTTAAAGTAGAATAAATAATAATATAATATATTTTTATTGAGAAAATTGAAAGCAGTTTTTATTTGTATCATACTAAAGAAAACATCTCCAAATCCATATGGTAAAATATTACGAGTGAACACAAGCACCTGATCGGAATTTGAGAATATTCTGGAAATGCAAAGAGCTTTGCGGGTTGCCCGAGTAGCGGGAGAATCGAAGCTTAAATTCTTTAGTTATATTACCACACGGATTCCAGACAACTCGGGAAAATTGTCGAACGTCAGCGGGATATCGGGAAAAGGAAAGAAGCTTGCTAATATGATAGAGCAATCAGGAAAAGAAGCAGATTTGTTCACTATGGAGATCGCTTGCGGGATGCACAAATGCTGAAGAATATATAATGTGTAAAAAAGTATATAAAATATAAGATTTTGGTTTGGCTCGTAAACATGTCTTATCCACGCAATGGGAACGAAAAAACTGACATCAAGTTTAGCAACAAATATATTTAGACAGTATAACATAACATGGCACAATTTTAAATAACGTCATGGAAACACATTTTTAAAGAAAGCAAAATATTATACTGAGGTGTTATAAATATTACGACAGTTTCACGTAGTTACGTAAAGTTTTCGCTAACGTTCCCTCACACCGCACACTTGTGAACATACATATTTATAATAATATCTTTGGGGACAAATTGGTTAAGCGGGACCTATAAATATGCTGGGCAAAAAAAGGGAAAAAAAACTTTCGAGAGCGCTATAAAAATGAAACTTTTCGTAATCTGTGTTGGTTTACCCTTGTGTCGTACAACATTTGTTAAAGTGCCATAGTTTTATCACAGCAAGATTTCATTTATCGTACGCTTTATTAAAACAGTTTTCAACGCTTGAAATAAGTCGAATGTACTAAACGACAGTCGCTAGATGGTTTATCAAGATATCGATAGAATAGACAGATCACTTCAACCCTTATTCTCTGCTTCGGTGGCTGAGGAAAACTATATGGTTGTTTAATGATTATTTTTATGTGTTAAACTAGACATGAGGTACTACGATACCGCCATTCGTCTGGACTTTTAACATTCAGTGCAATTGCACAACCTACCGAATGCTTTGGACATATTTCACGACCCATTATCACGCATTATGGAAACATTACATATCCGTCTCATCAAAAACCCTATCCCTCTCTTCCTATCCCTTGATAATCGTCTCTTCCTTTCCTACCTCCTCCTACCACCCTTTCGTCTTACTTTACATATATTTGCTTCTTATATCAATTATTGTCTTATTTTTATTTTTATTTCTCTTCTTGTTTATTATTTCTTTATTATTACTTCTTTTTCTTTTTCTTGTTTATTATTTATTTTATTCTTGTATTTGGTATAATGTACTGTTAAATAAATAAATGTAAACGCTGTATAGCAGTAGGAGGAGATAATGAAAAGCCGGTTTTCAGTTCTAGTTAAGAAACATGAATAAATCCATTTCACGTGGTGTACAATACTGAACGGTGGTATTGTTCCAGGGCGTTACAAGATCTACCGTTCTTTACCAGTCCAGAGTAAACAGATAGTTTTTTATTTTTAAATACTTTTTTTTCCAGATTGTGTGACACCTTTATAAATATATATTTGCATATATATTTGTAATATATGAATCGAAAAATGCATTTACACATTTTTTTCACTCCGGTTTGATTCGAATCCGCGACCTCCAGCGCTCCTCCAGCGCTCCTCCAGCGCTCCTCCAGCGCTCCTCCAGCGCTCCTCCAGCGCTCCTCCA
>JAPMAF010001025.1:0-12099 GCA_026537445.1 Silvatares holzenthali
TTCTTTATATAATTGCTTTATATATCTTTATCACTTCGATAAATCATTTACATCTATTTGTATGGCCGGTTATATAATATGGAAAGTATAATACTCTACATACTATAGATCTCACATTGCCATAATAAATCCTCTCTCGGAGAGATCTACATGATTAGACGGTGTTAAACGATGAACCGTGCCATAAGAGACAATGGATATGATACATTATTACATCTCGCATTGCGGTATCAGAATAGCACTCTGACGCTCCACTTAGACTTAGACTTGACTTGAACAGGAGATATTTAACAGCTGCGGATTCATGCTTCACTGCCTAATATAGTCGGGGAAGCGGAGAGCTCCGCATTTTTCAATATGCAAATGCACATTTGTGATATCCTCACAATGTGTAGTCGTGTAAGAATTATAATCAGGTTAGTTACGATATGAACAAATTTAATATGCACTATGTGGAAATAATTTTTTTCTATATAAATTTTATATCATTGTATAACCACGGGAATTAATTTTAAATGATTCAATTTTAAACGTTTTGCAATAGTAAACAGCTTCAATTGTAAACGTGCACCGCCGGTCAAAAATGTTTTACGACGTCTGCGCCCCAGTAATTGTTCCCACAAGCAAAGGAACAATACTGCAAAGTTTTAAATACTGTGCGTTCTCTGGTGAAATTTTATTGGTCAACTGTTACTTTGAAACATGTGCAGTTTATTTCTATATCCCAATGCTTTTTTTGTTCTACAAAGACGTGTGGGTGTACAAAATAATGAAGTTTTTAAATTTCTCCGGTTCATATTCAGATATCAAAATAATCATCCATGAACAGTACAACCTAACTACTCTGCAGCTGCAGTTGTCTTCAGTACTCATCAATGAAGCCTCCATGTTTAATTACAATATCATATTTAAAATAAAATCATTGTCAATAAAATATTTAAGGAAAAAATTTACAGCGCTCTTGAGGAGATTTTCCCACGAAAACAGCGCTTTATAAATTATCCACATAATAAACAAACAATAATAAAAAATTATCTCAGATCTAAGGAATATTCAACGTGTATTGTAAAAAATGGATAGACAATGACAATGGATAGACGTTGTTGGTCTCGTGGTCTAATGGATAAACTGACTAGTAGGAAATTGCAGATTTTAATCCTGTTGGAGTAAGAATTTCAAATACAATTTTTAACTTAATACCAAGTCAAAGAATTTGACGTATTTGAAATATCAAAAATGCGTAAAAAAAATATATATTCTCTGGTAAAGAGTTGTAGATCTTGTATCGCCTTGAAGCAATATCACTGTTCAGTATTCTACTTTGCATGATGTGGAGTTATCTATATGCGTTTCGTAACTAGTACTAATTAACCACATTTTCTTTTCTCCTGCTACTATACAGTATTCACGTGTGCAACTGCACTTAATGTTATAGACTCGATGGATAATGATGTCATGGCATCGCATGTGCATTATAAAATAAAAACATTATTGTGGTAGAATTATATAAGTACCATGAAGTGTAAGGAAAATTTGAATCGGTTCACATTTATTATGTTGTACTATGATTATATAATACTTGATAGTCCGCCATTATCAAAAATAAAAATAAATAAATGAGAAACTATTGCACTATATTTCTACAGAACATCTAGAAATTCAATCGCCAAATAAACGTCTATACGAAAATAGTAGTATAAGAAAACACTTAGTTAAAAAACAGAGTTATTATTTTACAGTAGGTGTTAAATTATACTTGAAATCCAAAAAACGAACGTAAAAAACTGACAGTTATCAAACGTATTATACAGAGGACAATATTATAATTGAAGAGACAAAGGAGATGGAAATTGAGGAAAGCAACTTCTTTGGTAATATAGTATTCCTAATAGAGTCTTTAAAAGGGTTGAAGTGAGGATGCAAATAAAACATGACAACACTTTTCGTAATTCATAAGTGATAAAACGGAAAAAAAACTGTTTGTTTCCTGTTAAATCAAAACAGAAGAAAAAACGCTCATCTTTCATATCCAAGCTGTCTCTGTTACCTTTCGTTTCTGTTGCATAACCATTGCAACTTATATGCGAATATCTTTTTGGTAGAACAATAACAAAAGTCTGAACAATACTCGTATAGTTCTCCATTAGGAAGGTGACAGATTGACATCAGATAAGCCACTAAAATGGGAGAAATTTCGCAATGGGAGTTGCGTAAAAACAACTGTCGGAAACGTTATATTTAAAAGCCTCAACCGATAGCCGCTAACTTTCCGTTCGTTACTTGCGGCTACAACCTACTGCAGATGTAATGGTCAAGGCGATTTTCGAGTCGTTGAACTTCGAAGAAACGCTCAACTAGTTAAACGACTAATGCTTATCTGAATTTACATTTGTGGTTATTTAATACGAAAGACGTTTGTAATTTTTTAGATGCCTGTATCATAACAGTTTGCGTATTTAATATTTAACATGATATTTTTCTTGCAAATCGTGTGACTTTTGTAACGATAGTTTAACGCTTTCTGCTTACACTGTTGACACTCAAAAAAAATTTTTAAATATCAGTGACAAAAATAATAAAATCAACTTAAATAAATTGATTTGTTTTTGATATGAGATATGAATGTTTTATATGTAGGTGAAATACGAAACCTTTCGCTTATATAAACATACATACATACGTAACATCACACCACTTTTTGTTAAGAGTGGGCAAAGAAAACAGAGCGCCACTTGCCTCCATCCTGGGCCTGCTACATGCCAATGTTTCTTTGATAGGTTAGGTTAGATAGCTCACGTTTAAAAATGTATTGAATGACAGTTAACATTTGCAAGATCTTTGCCAAGTCGACAGTTAAATCCGTACTTTTTAAACACGAGCATCCTTACTTAACTTAGCGAAATTGGCAGACGGTTTTCTCTTGAATTGCAAGTGTTTATTATACACATTGTTTACTACTACAAAGCAGAAGACAAATTAAATAAAAACTACCGCACTATTTTTTAGCATGTGTCATATTGCACTAACACGAATAGAAACTTATGTTTGAATACAGGTTCAGCACTGTAAGAAAACATTAAATAGAATATACCAAACCTTATTATTTATTAAGAGAAGAATGAAAAGCAAAAAATTAAACAATATTATATTGAAAATATATTAATCAACTTACTTTTAAAAACAGGATATGTTCATAAAAAACGAGGAATGCAAAGAGGGACATACACTCGACATTCTGTTTGAGTTTACAGAATGGAGGTGTGGAGTTATGTACGTGCGCACAGATATAGAGATATGCATTAACATCCATTTATATTCAAATCATATGTGCAGTTGCATAGAATGTGATAGTTGCAAACAAGTCTCATGATTTCCACGCAAGTAAAAAAATGTGAAATATTGTCAAGTGCTTCTATATATTGTCTATCTGAAAACACAATAATGGGAAATAACTGGTATAAATATGGAACTGTAAACTGTTGTGGAGATCCAGCATTGTGCAAGATCGTTGAACCGGAGAAAATTCTCTAAGCGTTCTTCTTCAACTGCCAACCACCGATGTACAATATGAAGCGACGTGTTCCGCATTATCACTCCGGTCACGTGCACTCGGTATGAGAGTATTTTGTCGTGATACCCTCGGTCGATTACTTCGCAACACGTAACAAACCATTAGCCATCGTTTACGGATTAGAACAACGTATTGACCACCGAAAATAAATAGGACAAAGGTGTTTCGTCACACAGGTGAAAATAAGTTGTTCACAAAAGAAAGATCGTTATCGATAGAAATAACATTTCTGACTTGATAAGTAGTGTTACATAATTTTTAATGTAGCTGCAAGAATAACAATATTACGATGACATCTCATGATAGAATCAAAAAATATTGAATAGATATAGAAAATGAGGACATGAGATAAACAATCGAAGAATCGAAATGAAGTTTTCTAAAACGCTTCGCAATTGACCCACGTTATATATAGCATACTTACTTTATAAAGTCTACGAAAGTGGGTGAAGATTGAAAATTTCATACATTCTCAAGTAATAGGAAAATAATATTGATAAATTAAACAGTATTGAAATAATGCATCGCGATATTTTTTCTGACGTTTCGACTGTAATTAATTTGGCTGGATGTTTACGCTACGTTCGTCTCTGAAATCTATGATTTCAAAGTAAAATTTAAAAAAACATTTTGCGTGAAATTGCAAAATAATGGAGGTGTCATTTTCTGCAATTTTAAATCGGCAACAGTTTGAAGTGTTAAATGTAGCATGTAATCAATAGCAAACGAAAGTTCTGGTTATCACTCTTACACAGCGGGTGTACTAATTGACTGTAGAACGATACTTCGCAGAGCTGCAGAATAAATCAAAATGATATAAAACAATAAATTAGAATGACCTAGACATTCTCCAAACGAACCTTCGAAAGGTAATAATTCTAGGAATATGCCGATGAAAATACACGAAAGGAAAAGTTTACTGCAATTCTAAATCTATACCAAAACAACAGTGAGTATGTATAAATATTGAAATAGGTATTATACGTTATTTATATCGCACGGATGTGTTTGGCCAACTAAAAGTGTGATTAATATTAATATGTTTATTTTATTTTTCGATACACGACGTATATTTTTTAATTGAGTTCCTGAAGATGCTCAGTTAGAGAGAAATGCGTCGAACTCAATGAAAAAATATAAGTGGTATATCGACAAAAATACTAATTTGTTAAAATGGATTATCAGAAGTTAAAAAATTAAAAAGTGTGCTGTATAAAAACCCAATGGAAAAATCTGAAGTGCTAAATGCGGTCTTTTAGAGATTGTCATACATAGGATGTAGTAGCCTGGAAGGAAACTATGATGAAAGGAAGATATGGCAGTATTTTTTGGAGACAGCTAAGACCTTATCTAGTTGTGGCAAGAATGGTGAGGAAAAAATAATTTTGACTGATGAAAGCTAAAATTCTAATTATCTATAATTGATATAAGAGTACAATGATAAATGCAAAATTTCTCATAAGTGCATATCATTCCCTTAAACATTAATGAAACATGTGAGAGCCTTTGACTTAAAAATATAATGTAACTTAATTGATATGCAACCATGGCTGGCAAAATAACCATGGCATGGCAATCAAAAAAAAACCCCTTAAAGAAAAAATACATGTTTTTAAAAAATATGCAAAATCTCAATACTCATAATAATTTTCAAATATCGTTCACCAAAAGAATTTTTAGAAAAAATAAATCTTTAAAGTATCCAACAATGTTTATTTCACTTGACTCATCATAGTATAGTCACAGCTGAGTCGCTAGTTAATGTTGTAAATCTTCTAGAAACGGTTCTATCCAGTTATCAAATTTCCTTTTCGAAACGGTTCAAACTCGATATCATTCATTCAGATCTAATATGGATCAGCATTCATTACAAAGAATTCCTGCGGTTAAGTAAAATATTTAACCGTGAAGGCCGAATATTAAAGTACTTTACGAAATGAACACCGTTGCAACGCTCGGTGTTGAATATTTTTTTTCGTAATTTGGATCCGACTTCAAACCTGTGATCGACATTCTTTCCAATAGTAGGTTTCTGTTACACGCATTGCTTTTTATTTTGTTTACAGCATCGCGCTCCATTTTCTCTAGCCGATTTCAATCGCCATTGTGATTTCATTGAAAAACCCTACTTTGACAATTTGTACGATCACCTTGTCAATCTTTCAATTTAGGATTTTAAAACTGCTTAAACAGCATTTTAATAATGCAAGATCGGTATAACAACAGTAGTAAAATGTAGTTGGTAGTTAATATAAACATTTTAATGGGAAATAAAGACGAGCCTTTTGTCTTATTGATACTAAAATAACGTTATTAGTGAGAATAAATTACAAATTAAATTACATTAGATATTTTAAAGATGAATAAATACTTAATAATACTTGAGAAATAATATTCATAAGTACAGTTTAGAGATTCTTAGAAAATGTAGTGCACTAGTTTCTACTGTATTTGGTTATGCTGAACCATTCCAGAATAACCAAAATTTTATTTATTAAGTTAATATTGAAATTTTAGATGTTAAAGATCATATTGATATTCAGCAATTTAACTAAATAATTTAAGAAGATATGATTAAATAAATAAGATAGGCTAAATTATATGTATTATATATAATTCTAAATTGACATTAGTGACGAATTTTCTTTACGTAAACATTATTTGTATGAAATTATATAACCATATATTTGTAATAACTTAAAAATTGATTATAATTGTACAAATTTGGAACGGATAGCGTTGGGTATGAGCAATATGATATTACATAGATTGAAAGAAAATTCCTCCGCGTATATATGAAAATAAATATCGCAATCACTGGCTCAAAATTATCAAAAATATTTGTACACAACATATTATTTATATACATGTCAATAATATTTAAGTTACTTTAAGGAAATGGAAATGACAGACATTTTATTATCTTGACTTAAAATACGGAAGCTTTTAACGCGATTTATTATAACAATATCAGCGAAAATCCTCCATATCAATGTGTTTCTATTCATTTCAATATTTAAGGTTAACCTTCTAAATATTAAAATTTTGTTTATAGTTAAACAATTTCAGGAAGTTGTAAATAATGATATACGAATAGTTTAAGTGATGCAGATTTCAAATAATTAAAAATGATTTTGAACAACACGCTAATGGATTTACTCAAATATTGTATCACTCAAAATATAAGATATTTTAATTAACCGGAAATAAGGTTACTAGATATGAATATATGTGCATTACAATTTTGTAACAACCAAAAAGATTATGTACATAAATAGGTAAATTTTTTTGTCGTAGCTATGACTTTGTCCGGGTGTAGATTCATATGAGTGGCCCCTCGATATAATTGATTTACTAAGATATTCAATGCTTTCATATTTTCTGTATAACTTCTGTCATCTTATGTGAACAAAAGCAAACCTAGTCTCACAGAAAAATAATGATTCTGCTGCTGCTTGATGGTATTTAAACTCTTTAACCGCCACGAGAAAAGGAACCAAATAAGTCCCTCAGCGCAGAATCTTGCGATTTACGCTCGTGGTCAAGGCACTGTCTATATTTTGGCGTTACACTTGGGATATATTCGCGGTCAAAGAGTTAATACTATCATACATATCAGGTTTACCCACCAATCAGCCTACAGAGATCACACATGAAACTCGGTATGAAACTTTCAAAACATATCGCCATGAAATCAGATGAGCTTTTAGAATCGAAATGAAATCTAAATAAATTGCAATTGAATACAGTATAAATGTACGATACAATGTAAATAAATGGTAATTGTTTACAATGTAAATAAATAAAAGTGTAGTTTCAAGACTATCACTTCTTTAAACTAATAATTCAACGATGACAAGAATTCCACACATCGACAGTGCATTCTGAGCATATCTCTTTAATTTGTTACAAATTCCCTCAACCCGTTTATAAAAAAAAAAAATAATATCATCTTTGAAAAAAAAAAACATTCATGAAACGCTGATAAACACGTGTTTTTTAAAAACTCCATTCAAAATCCTCTAATATTTTTTTAAAAATAACAATAAATTTACATTGCTGTTAAGTCCAAAACATTGATACTGAAAAGCATAATATTGCAATAGAAGTTTACATGCAAGAATTATCTACCAATCCATAAATACATTGCAAGGCAAAGCGGTTAATACCGAAGTGGGATATAAATGAATGATTATCCATAAAATATTACTTTCCAGCGATCGTGCCATTTCAAAAACTCGATGTATTGGCATCCGCCTGGCATACAATTTTCTCTAACCTTTCATGATATGATCGTTCTGATTGCGAACTCTTTTCAAATCGTTCACTTTCATCGAGTCACGTTCCGCTGCAAAATGAATGCATTAAAGCTTCATGGACCGCGAAATATCGAACAAGCATTCCACTTTACTCCGTCCCATACTCCTACGTCTGCCTAGTACCGGTAGTGGGATATCTAAAAATATCTCTGCGCGCAGTTTCATGCCGATACCGCAGAGTGCTTGCTTTCTTCACTTTCGTTTAAACCCTGTGGCTATGGAGCAAACTTTTACGAGAGTATACAGCACAGAGAGAAAATACACAAACGACAAGCAGATAAAAGACAAGGAGCTTTAACTTCAAAGGTACAACCACAGTCTTATAATGGGTATGTGTACTGAGTCATTATCGTTTGATGTTTTGACACAAACGAATTTTTAACACATAATGAAGTTTAAAACAACCCTACTCAAATCTTCCTTATACCAAAAATAGTATATCAGTTCTTCGGAAGCTTAAAAATTACACATTTGTTAAATGTTAAGCCTTGATTTGTTGCAATATTTATTATACAGCAAAATTTTGTAAGATCAGCTGTGGAGTTATATTCTTCATAAAAACATCTATTGCATAGTACTGATTTTTTAAATTAATTTAGCTTATAATTGAACACGAATTGTTTACTTTAATGTAAAGGGGAAACAATATACCACTGGTCTGTATTTTCATGGTATAGTTATCATGTCAGGAAGAAACTTATCGGATATTGAAGAATTCGTAACTACAAAATAAAATGTTTTTTGGCAAATCAAAACTGCTCAAAAAATATTGACGTCACATATTTCTTGTAGATAAAGTATCAATTACATTGATAAAAAATCTGTGCGGTATTTTTGTAAGATAGTTCAGTTTCAACGGTCGTACCGAAATTTTGTAACGCGATCATTGCCAATGTAAGAATTTTTCAACGATTTCACACAAAAACACGAAAATCATATTCCCCTAAAACTCATTAACAATCACTTTAAATAACACTTTGACTGCACTGGTTTCCTCAAGTCACTACAATAACGTTACTTATCGTTAATAATAACTATTGTGAAAATATAAATACGTAACACCGATAAGGATAGGCAGAAAGAATGGAGCACCACTTAAAAATGTCAATTTGAATTAGAATTTACACATCATATTTATGTACGTTCTGTTAAATAATTTTCTAAATAATAGAAAAATATCTAAAATTTGAATACAATTTTTCATGAAAATAATAATTTGTGAATTTTAACTAACAATTTTACATGGAAAAAATTACGTTACTCGTTTTCTAATTCTTGGGCATGAATTTCAATACGGCTATATAAGATTCATCTCAAGAGTTGCCTGACCATAACACGTTTACGGGAACTAAACCGGGTCACTGGAAACTACAGACAGCAACTTAAGCAGCCCATGGTAAAAGGCTTTGAGGAATGACAGAACAACTAAATACAAGTGTTGTTCTGAATTATGCGAGCGATTTGACTAATCTAGACCAGAAAATTGATCGCTCGACGTTGACGGAATAATAACGTTGACTTGGTTTAAATAATACACAAATATTACGAGAGGCATGAAGATCGATGAAGACCGTTCACAATATTCAACTGCGAAAAGTGAAGTGAGCTAAACGATAAAGAGAGAGATATTGATATGCTAAAACAATGTGAAGTTTTTTTTTATATTAACTTTCGTTGTGATAATTATTTTTCATAACTGAGATACCTGTGTAAAATTTACTATCTTCTTATTATTATTAACGCAGATAATTTTTATAGCATCGTTTTCGTGAGAAAATTAGGTGCCTCAAGGACGCTGTTTCTTAATAAAGTATACGTACGCGTTTACGTGGGTGTACAGTTTTTATTAACGTTGCTATTATTTTTATTGTTTTTAAATTTATGAATTTCACCAAAAAATTAATACAGCTTTACCTTACTTAGTTCAATAGTTTTGATTGAATATAGCTAAAAAAAAGGTTCGAATCGTATTAACACCCATATATTACAATAACAATGATATTACACAAAGTTATATCAAAACATATGAATAATCCGTATAAAATAATATTTCTCGAATAACCCAAAAGGTATGAATAATGACGTCTCTACTACCAAATGTCACATTGACATCTTTCATCATAATATCACCATCTTAAACATCATCATCGCTCTTTCAAAGACGTTCATCAGCTTTTAATACATTAATACAATTTCAATTATGTATGTTCGTTCAAATATGCACTGGTGTCTTCAAATTACAAGTAATTTACATTTATGGCAGGATGCAAAGGTATAATTCGTAAAATAAAACCACTGATTGTACGATTCAAATCTCAACAGCTTGTAGAAGAAAACATAAAAGGAAGGAACTGAGTGATTATATTCTAGGTATATAAGCATCGTAAGCAATATTTCGATGATGCAATACATCAAAACTTAATTGCTATTTTAAAATAGAACTACTTTTAGGTTACCATAAAAAACGATTTACTTGTATATTTTCCACCAAGTAATAAGATAATTATTATAATTTTGTAAAATACGGTAAATATTACAGTTTAAATTGGAAGTGGTTATTGATAATGACTGGTAAAATATAGCTTAGATTACTCATATAAAATCCACATGGTAAACAATAACGTCATTGCTATTTATTGATGCTGAAATATGTTACTATGTACGTGAGCACATAAATAAAATAATCGCGAATCTTTAGTTCATTGGTTATTAATGGTTATAGCACACTTAACATTTAAAGATCCTCTTGTCCTTTTAACAACGGAAAAAATATGAAAACGGGAAAATCTCAACCATAAGGCGCTGGCCCACTTAGAAATTGAGGCAACAAAACTATACTAGTTACGATGTGAATTGTTATCTTATCCACGAAATTCGTCAGAATTGAATCCTTATGATTTTTTTACCGAATATGAAAAAGCGCTCAATGGAAAGCGGTTCACATCAAACAGTCAAAACTCTAGTATTCTATTCTGTAGAGTTTCATAATTCTTGTTATTTAGATGGATTAAAAATTTGGAACTTCGTTGGATACTATATATAAAGAATTTAAAAAAATACTGAATATAAAATTCGTGTTCTCAACTCCAGGATTTATCCCTACCTTTGCATATCTATTTCGTGGTGCCAAAATACACAGTTTTATTTAACTTACATAATTTTGAGACGTTTCACAGTCTAAAATTTAAAAATAGATGCACATTTTCACAATTTATAGCATAAAAGTTTGACGTAGAATATGAAGAAAACTTGTTATACTTGATTAACTTTGCCATTTATTTTATATTGAACTTTTTACTACACTAAATAAAAAAATGCTTACATTTCAAAACAGTAATATCAATAATCACTTTCCATTACAATGAAAAAAAAAATTGTTATAAAAACAAATGTTTAATCAAAGTAAATTGTCAATTTCCAAACAGAATGAGTTTTATTGATCAATTGAGGTATATTTTAACATTTGATAAAAATGACGTGATGAGTTGAATATTCGAAATAATATGAATCTTCAAAAAAAACTCTATTTTTTTTTGTATAATGTACAACAATTTTAAGTTGTTTATGATATAGCTACACTCAATGTTTGTTATTAAGGGATCCCTTGAAAATACAATGCGCGATCTTTTAGCGGTAACACATAAAATTCAACCATTTACGACATGTTAGTGAGTATTCTAAGAATGATAATATAACATCCTCAACATAAAGCACCTAATTAGGGACGGATTGCATTTAGTTGCAAACACTGCCCATTGCAGCCAGACTGTTTTTTGGCCAGTTCCAATATAGCTGTTCAAAGAATTGCATCATCATCCCGTTCTAAGAAGCTTTAAAAATAAACAGAATAAATATCTGGCATTTTTGTTGAATGAGTTTTGTGTTGGATGAAACCTGTTATTCTCCTCAGAAAATCAGAGCCGCCGAATAAAAAAAATGTAAATACTAACCGTTCATACATATCCGCCTGTATCCGATACGAAATTACGATTACTTACGTGAAGGATATTGAAAAAAATGTGTTACTTATAAAAAAATAATAGGAAATCATAAGTCAGAAATATTCACTTCTTTACGGTCTAATTTGTTTAAAAAATTATTTTATATTTCTGTACTAATTCGTTTTTTAAACACATACATACATACATAACATCACGCCACTTCCCGATAGGGGTAGGCAGAGAGAATGGAGCGCCACTTGTCTCTATC
>JAPMAF010001026.1:0-12085 GCA_026537445.1 Silvatares holzenthali
CAGAGTAGTATATTAGAAATTGCATGCTACACATAAAATAAATAGCCTGGGAAAAAGAAAAAAACGCGTTTGGCATACATCAAACTCCATGAGGTGCATTGTACTCTATATCGCTGGAATTTAATTGCAATAGCAACGAGACAAATTCACCTTTATTAATGCTTTTCTACATTCCAACAAACGGAATTTAGGCTTATTAGCTGCGAATTCTTCTACTTCATATCTTTATTGTCATACAGCTTCGTCAGCTGCTGTTCGGATCACCTGACTTAATATAGTATATCATCATCTCTTTCCCATAGTCAGACATTCTTGTTCATGACATTTGTTTGATAAAAATAAAGGAATCTCCCTGCGGTTTATTTTTCCGTCTGAAGTGTTTTACCTCTTCTCCATTCGTCGAGTTATATATAAATGCATATAATAAAAGGTTATTAATCTGACGCATAACGATTGCCTTTGTTCAACCAGCAAATCGTATATTTCACTGTATTCTTCAACGACTTGAAAATGAAATGATGCATTTTTTCATGTTTTGCACTGCAAAAATAGTACCGAATAGTAAATCCGAATTGAATAAGTTTTGTACGCGGATCATGTTATTCACATTACAAATACGTTTCTACAGTAAAATGCAATTCAGAAATAATGTTGATGTCTTGTAATTCAAAGCTTAACGATTCTCTGCCATCTTCCAGCATCGTTTCATCCGAAAGCCTCAAGGCACAAGTGTTCTGATGGCATTCTTTATTTGATGAATTAATCTTTCAGAATCTGTAGATTGTCTCCTCATTTGGAATTATAAATTAATATTTTTAACCCTTTGTCTGGACAAACTTTACTTTACGTAAAAACAAAAAATAATCCCTTTATTTTATGGTTCTTTAAAAACACTTTTATACTTCAAACATGATTCTCCCAGATCATCGGAAATATTAAAAACAAAGTGACAAAATCAAACATCGATAAATATTTCTCTAATCTGACGGTTATGTGTTTGCTCTGCACAATATACACAACAAGATTACGAATAAAATGAACAAGTGCGGATCATGTGGACGTGCATATTGTAAATGCATGCGTCACCTGAGAGAACAAAAATTAAAATGGAAAAAATCGCGATTCCATTTCGTACAGACAGGCACTCGTTCGATCTTTGCTTTGACTGCGAAAATAACATAATTTTTAAAATTAATTGTTACTGAATGAAAAATGTTTTGGCACTGAAAACGTGGTTTTAAATGTTACCTTCACGTTCATGTTCTATATATTAATTTACCTGTGACCACTCGTTTAGAAGTAGTATTGTTTTAGTTAAAATGGTACGAGATAACTCAATTACGGTAGTGAAAACTAGAATAAATCACATCTCGGTTGTGAAATTAGTTATTTTTATACTCATATCTTGAAAGGATATTAGGTTCTGAGAACGCGCTAATCTTTGTCTATTATTGAGCTCCGAGCAACGAGAGAGTTCTAACAATTCTATCATACTCGTATAATCTTTTAATAATGAACTAGTTAGTTGCTCCGCTTATATAATTCTCCACATCGGCAATCAGCGCACCTTTTTCTCGGCTCTTTCACTTTACCACGCACCGACTAATTATTACAGATGTTACTGCTTAGCGTACGAGTAGGTACTAGTATAATGCATCGGTAGTGTCGGGTTGAATGGTAGCCGAGCATTTTTTCATTATTGTTCTGCATAGAAAGTTCTTGAAAATTCTCGCGTTCGTGCAAACGTATAATTACTCCGTTTTACATACGTACTCGTATTCCCATCATTATTTTGGCGCATTAAACGCGCCGCTTTAATTTAAATTAACGGATCCGTAGTCATATAACCAAAATGTATGCGAATACACGAGTATGGTGATTTGTTACTGATGTTATTTCATTTTAGGTACGGTATTTTACGTAACAGCGAATGCGTAATAAATGCACAATTTTGATGAAATCGTCTTCATAATGAGCTCAACGATCCCGACCGATCGTTTCCATTTTATTCCGACGGTAGCTTGCACTCTCCATCCTCTCAGGCCTAGAGCTGTGACATTCTCGCGAACAGCATCCATCCACTAAAGTGTTAGAATCTTGTATGGATAGAATTTTAATTGATTAATAATTAAATACTGTATCCGACCAAAACTGCAACTACTTGGCCAATTTCTAACCGGCATTCCATCTCCAAGTTTATAGTACAACATCTTGGATCGTATTATTTTTGTTAGATTTTATCTATAATATCCGGTTTAGGATGTGCACAGTGGATTTTCCCTTTAATCACTAACAGTGTCATCTCTTTTTGCCCCAGAGCCGTTCTTAAAGTCGTACCTTCAGAATGGCTCTGGGGCAAAACGCGTAAAGGTATAACTCGTTTTGCTTCTCGGATATACGCTTCGACATAAGAGAATCCGTTATTACTGCGTTTTCTAAACTATGTGAGAACATGGTATATGCAGTTGGAGGGGATCAAAACTTGTTCTTGAATCGAATAATGCAATTAGATACGGCTCTCCTCTGCACTATAGGATGAACACTTCGGCGAAGCAAAATATTGATTTATTGAAATATATAATCGATTCGTTTTACCTGAATTAACTTACATTTTCAATTGTTTAAATACGAAAAACCAGTCTCGATATATTTTTCTGTCTGTTTCAGAATGTCGGGTCACTAACGCCAAGGAAGACTTTCGGCAAAATGTCAACTGTTTGCCAAGGCTTCGTGCAGAATACGTGGAAAAAGGATTTCTGCTCGAACTGTTTCAAATCGAAAGACGAACACAGTAACGAAAAGAATGCCATCAAGAGTAGCAGTTACTTCGCGACCCCCTTCCAGAATAAGACTCCCAAGTCCCCGAAACCGCTGTCTTCTTTGGGGATTTTGAAATCGTCACCGAAGAAGAACAAGAAACGAGCCGTCTCGTTCCCGCAAGAAGTCAGCCAGGTGATCGGCTATGGCGGGGAGGTCTGGTCGGACGACGAAGAGTTTCAGCTGTCAGAAGATACCGGAGAAGATGACTTCATTCCCGACTGCGAAGAAGAAAAACAGTTGAAGCTGTTAACGAAATCTAACACCGACTTTAACACTGTCAAAGAGAACCTACTGGGCAATAACGAAACTAAGAAATCCTACACCTCTCTATTGTTAGGAAGAATGCAGACGGATTCTGACGGCAAGAAGAAAACTCTGCTCGTTTCGGTTACGCCCTTCGGTCACGAGAACACCGGTAGAGGCAACATAGCGAAGCTAACGGAGAAGAAGAATTCACCAGTTCCGAGCCTTCACAAAAATAAAGAGAACGAGAAGAGTTCATCCGATTATAAAACTAACATCATTCTCACGTCTTTCGTGAAGAATTCCGAATCGACCTTGAACAACAATGGCAGAAAAGATTCAGAATCTAACGCCATTGTCTCAGAAAAATCGCTCTTAGAAGAAATATCCGAAACTCTCGAGAAGAATCGGATTAACGGTGTTAAGAAGACAGACTCTGACGATGTCAAGAAGAATAATAATTATAACAAAACAATGAATGGAAAATCAGAGGATAAACCAAACATCAAAGAGCAAACTACCGAAAAACCAATAGAAATATATGAATACAAGAAAAACTCCATTGTGCGAAATAATCCCATTAAGAAAGATACGGAGAAGCCTAAAGTCGCTGTAATACCGAAACCTGAGTTTACTTTCTGCAAGATAGATATAGAACCAGCAAAACCGACGGAAAACCATGATATGAATAATGAAATTCTGGCCAAAAAGTATGCAGTTGATACGATAACTAAGTCCATGGCATCAGATGAAGATTCAACTAGCTCCAAGAGTGATTCTGATAATGATGATAGATTATTTGTAGAAACTTGTAACTTAGTAAAACAGTGCGATGAAAGTGTCAAAATACAAGTGCTTTCTGACAGCAAGGACTCGGATTCAGATGACAAAACCAGCACTGATATATCTTTAGAAGATATTAGGAAAGTTGACGGCCAATCGGATTCCCTCCAAGATACGTATGAAAATCATTTCCAACCGCAAATATTAGATTTGCCTCCCATTATTCCGAAACTCGATCAGGGCTCAATATTTTCAATAGATGCAAGTCGTGAATCTGCAGGAGAACCAGATGGAAGAGCAGATCCGGAAGAAATGTCTGAACCTCCGGCATTACCGAGAAGTCCTCCACCGCAAGTTGATCCGAGGCCTTCATTTCTTCATGGAATGTTCAAAGAAAGTCCTATAATTAGACCAATCGTGCCTGAAAAGCCTAAGTTGCCAGTCAAACCTTTATCTGTGATGAAGCAGGTAAATAAACGACCACAAGCGAATGTGCTTCCTCAGCAACAGGTCATCATGCAATTACAACAAACTCTTAACACATCGATTAAAAATTGCATTCCAGAACTCGCTATAAGTAAAGAAGAGATGTGTGAAAAGGATGACTCTGATTCGGCAACTGATAATTCTCCTATCTATGATGACACTGACTACGAAATGCTATCAAAATCTTCTCTTGAAAAACAAGACAGTAATGGTTCTATCAATTTAACACCAAACAAGAGGAAAGCACCTAAACCACCGCCTCCAGGAAGTAATGAAGAAACATCTGGAAACATTTACCAGAGAAATCCTTTAGCAACTGTAAAATCTGATTCCCCGGTTGTAAGGGAAAAAGAGAAACGGGAACGTGCTTCATCATGCAGCCCGAAATTCAGGCAAGGAGTCAACCCTAATCCGACTGGGGGACAATCGCAAACTTTGGAGAAAATTCCTGAACCTACTCCGAGAAGATCCATTTCTCTTTCGCATGACAATCTTGCAGGAGCAGATGATAAAAAAAAAGGCAAATTGAAATTTTCCTTGAGGAAACTTCTCAGGATAGGGTCATCTAAAGAGCTCGACAAAAAAGACTTACAAATTGCGTTTGAACAAAATATGCTGCCTAAGAGGGAAGAAATGAGTGAATTAACACCTCGACCCAAACCAAGACTTGTCATAATACATCCACTAGAACTAAACGGCTCTTCTGTGGAAGTATTGAAAAGTACAAACGATCTGTCTTGTGTTGGCAAACAGACTGATGATATATCGCTTTCTGAGGTGTCTACTTACAGTGAAAGCTCAGGTGGTGACAATGAAGATTCAGGCTATAAAGAAACGCAAAATAAGCCACAGCCACCACCTAGAAAATCTTCTGAAGAAAGCTACGCTTCCATAGATGGATGCCCAACTAAACCCGCTAGACCACCGCCACCGAAGTCCGCTATTCTACTGAGGCAACAGAAGCAACCAACATGGTCCACTCCAATTGCTAAACCTGTGGATAATGTCTATGCCAACTTAGGTAAGAGGTATTTTGAGTTCATTCAAATGAGTATGTGTAGTACATTTGCAATGCAAAATTTAAAAAGGAACATTTTATTTTCCAGGAGAAGTTCGTTCAGCAATTGCCCCGAGGAAACCTGAGAGGACTGCAAGCATGAGAGAAAGGGAAGCCCAGTTAGAACTACCTAAAAAGAGAATGCCATCTTCTGAAGACAGTGATGGTGATATAGATATGAGTTCTACAAAATCAGAAGTAACAATCTCATCGACAAATGATCAATCCAATCACAGTTACGATGATGTATACAACTCAGAAAAGTATGAAACTGAAAGCGAAAAATTATCCAATAATCATAAGAGAATCGGAAGTGACAATGATTACGAATTTGTCAGTAATTGTACCAGCACTCCCCAAAATGGAGGGAAGAAAACAACCACAAACCAAACAAACAGGTCACCTGTGAAATCTTTCGTGCCATCGTACAGAAATAGCGACTGTGGGGTCAAAAAGAATTCTGATTACATGAAATTCAACAACTTTGCGAGGGCAACATCTCTCCAGTATTATGGAAGCGAATCAGAGTCCGAAATTTATTCCCCGTACAGCTTCTACAGCTGTAATGAAATGAGCGAAACTGATGGCATTGGAGACTTTGCAAATGTAACAATGAACAACACCACAAACAAGTTAAGGGTAAGGAAAGGAAGGAGTGTTGTTCACAAAAACTTGGAAGATAATTACGGTGCTGTTGTTATTGCTAATCACGAAGCTTTAGCTCAGGTGCTTGAGCAGGTAAATATTTTATCACATGTATTAAATGACCAATCGATGGCCTTAAATATACAGTAACTCCATTGTCTACTGAAATACACTGCAAAAACAAACATTGATATCATATTTCAAAGCTATATTATTTATTATCAATATGTAGATTTAGTTGAAATTTTATTAACAAAAGAACATTCAAATTCACAACACATTGACTTGACAGCAGGCAAGAGTTGAGTAAAACCATCGAATGTATTTCAGCTTTGGCCACAATCAGCCCATCTTACAATAAGTGCACATCTCAACACCTTATGAATGCTTTAATAGCATGATTATAGACAACACTGTTTATTGTATTATTCACAAAATAGATCTATCACACTAGGCATGTTAATCAAAAACACAATAAATTTGCGCTAAATTATTTTCATTTAAAAGATACATTTATTAAAGGTCCAGCAAAGTGCCATTATGCAACCATCTCTCAGAGGATTAAAGACGTGCACGAATCTACGATGGGCAGACTTCACGGTTACTTCTACGCCTCTAAAAGGGCCAGGATATCTCAAAGTTGGCAAACGAGTGTTCCATTCGGCCGTTTGGAATTCCAATTCGTCAAGCGGAGCTGTGAATGTCACTCTGATGCTCTACAAAGAGCAGATGGCTTCTCAACTGGTGTCCCAGCAAATATGCCAACCCCAGACGATGTTCCTGAATGCGGTCACAGAATTCTGCGACTTGGTGCCGTTGCAGCAGTTCGGAGAAGAGGGAGATCAGTTGGTGCAAGGTAAGTAAAATATATATCGAGTCAAATTACAAGCGAGTTTATGTGAACATCGAATCATTAAAATTTTACTAATGAAAGGGTGATTTTATAATGTATTTTAATTTTTTCTATTTTAGCAACCGTCGTAGTCTTGGCTCGTACACAAGTAGACACGATCCAAACATTCGGCGAGTACTTGCAAAATAAATCTCAAACAAACTCTGCCAATGGGACACAAAATGCTGAAACCGATAAAGAATATCCTCTCAACACCGAGCGCCAACACGAAGCCACGTTTGCGATGCTGCAGATGATCAACGGCTTGAAATACCTACAGGCTAGAGGCGTGGAAGAGGTCGCTGCAAGTCTACCATCATTTGTAGTCACTCGAGACAATCAAGTCGGCCAGAAGAATTTACCAAACGGTTCCTGCAGCATTTCTGATAGTAACTCTGAAGATGGACCACCATCAATACAGATGCCAAAAGCCAACAGCTATGGAAGACTTTGCATATTGCAAGGGTAATTTTATTTTCAAAATACTCATATACTTGGTTTGCCCATTCAAGCATACATTTCTATTAAATGTTTAAAATTTAATTAAATGATTTATTTTAAGTTACATTTTTCTAAATAATTGGATCATTTCTATCATAAAGTTTTAAAAATTGTTATGAAAATTTTCAAATATTTTTACTAAGGTTCACATCAAATAAGCTAATTAGTTCACATTTTGTAATAGTTAAAAAAATGCGTATCAAATAATTAGTTAAAATTAATTATAAGGTAAACTTGATCAACCAAACATTTTCAAAGCATTTTGTCCTAATACTTTTTTGAAATGATTGTCGAATCCATAAGGAAAAACATAGTACTCGCCTACTTTTTTCCTTCATCAATCCAATGAAAAGACGCATGCCAGGAGTGATGGTAAAAGTTGGTATAGATTTATTCTAGTTTTCTTTTCGAATTTAGATTTGTGGTTGTTTTGCATTTATTTTTCGTTATAAACAATAATATGAAATAAAACAAGTAATTTTTTTAATTTTACTTTTAGACTCAGCGAGGACAGTAGCTGCAACACGCCAGCAGAAGAGCAACTCTGTTCACTTTGTGAATGTGCCGTCACAGCTCTGAAGCTACTTCTTCCGGAAGACAAACTCACCGGACTCATTCGAGATCTTCTTAACAAAGAAAAATCTGTGTCCCTGAGCCAAGTCAAATCCATCCTAGAGTTCACGCTGTGGGGACCTTGGGACGTTGTTCTAGGACTGCCGGTCAAAGAGAGAGAACTATCGTTACAGAGGTGGTTGGATCTCGAAAGAGCAACTGTCCTTCATGGTTTGGTACGAACCAGAGTACAGCTGAATGTCTTCGAACAATCACACTTGCTGTTCTTGGTAAGATCCAGCGCTAAAGTCATGTGTGAAGCTTCTGTCTTACTGGAGTCTTCCAATATATATTAATTTTGTAATCGTTATCCATCATATATTTATGTATTGTTAGCTTCTTAAATAGTCAGGTATTGCCAAGATATTTTTAGCGTGTAAAATAACAATTTCCCTTTTTTACTTTTATATATAATCAATATAGATAAACAATACAAAACGATCAAAAGTTTAGATATTATTTTCTACTCTCGTCAAATTTTGACGAAATTTGACGAAGACTGTATTTTAATATTTCACTTATGTCTACTATATAATGTTGTAGCCTCCCAAGAACACAACACTCTGAAGTATTTAATACTTGGAATTACAACCATGGAGGATTTATCTTTAAATCAATTTATCATTATTTTCAGCATTTACTTTGAATTGGTTGACGATGACAAAACCGAAAAAAACCCATTCCTTTTAAATATATTTGTAAGGCATTTTGTTAATCTGTTCTGTATAGAATAAATTATCAATATCAATGTATGAAAATCAAAGGTTTTTGTTTTTCATAAAAAAGAAACAATGATTTCATTATTTTTTTATTAACAATCAAACTTTTTTTCAACTTCTGTACATAATAATTGTGTATAAATCAATATATAGTGTTGCTGAATTGACAGAGTATAGCTAAGTGGTGTCCTATAATAGCGTCATATTTAATATTTCACATTTTTGAAAGGATTGTACTTTGGATTGATCGCAAATTTATATATTTGCTCGGCAAAAATATTTATCTACACTAATTTGCGCAATCTTCTCTGGAAATAATTCTGTATTATTTTATTTTAAGCAATCCAGCTATTACATTACGACTTATGAAAATAGTTTACTTATATTTTATAAAATCAATATTTGCAGCATTTATTTTGATTGAAGTATGTTGAGATAAAGTAATTGAATTGCAAACCTTTTGCTACAATGAATCGTATTTAATGTCGCCTATATGCGGTGACACAGGATGGACGTAGCCAACATATTATTTAAGTTTTGTAAACATGCCAATTCATATACTTTGTAACACTACATGATGTACATATGAATATTTTTGGAAATAAAACAATTTATTAAACAGCTCTTTTACTGCCAAACAAATTGCATAACGCATCCTAAACACGCATAGTGACTACATACTAAACTAAATTGCTTCAAAAAACATTATTGCTAACCGAAAATGGATATTATTGCAGAAATTAAAGTACTAAAAGCTACATTATGCGCATAACATATAATACATGTTTACACAATTAAATACAATAATTCCCTCAATACGCACTTACAATTTAGTTTGTTTGAAAAAGTTTTGTTTGAAAAAATTTTATATTTTCATTTAACTAAATTCTCTTACCATACAGAGCCCTAATTGGACTGAATAAATTTGTAAACTTTACTTTAATTGTGATCAGTGGCGGATTTCCCTAATGGCAAATAAGCACCTAGAGTCTCATAAATCAAGGGGGCTTCGATTTTAGAGCTATGACTTTTTTGGACCCTAGTTTAGGACCAAGGATGATCCCAGACTTTCCATTAGATTTTTTCATTCGAAATTTTAGGCTGTGAGCTTTTGCATCAATTTTTTTATTTGCGCATCAGGCCACCCAAATACTAAAGACGCCACTGCTTGTGATTTATTTAATTCAACCAAAAACAAATAAAACTCAGATTAACTGATTTTGAATACTTTAAATTTCAAGACTAACCAACAAGCTGAAATATTTTGATTGAAATGATCTTCCCTTATCCTACATTATCCATCAGATCCTTGTACTCAAGAAAGTTGAAAAAATAACAAAAATCAATTTGGTAAAGATCAATCCTGTTCTTTCAATTCTTAATTAATATCAATCAATTCTTAATTAATATGATTGATAAACCGGTTTAAGGTTTTCAAACCGTAGAACACTTAGAATCCCATGAATTGCTCGGTGATAAACGTTGAAGTCCTCCACAAAGTAAGAACATAGTCTTGAGTTGGTGAACACAATTAAGCGACCAAAGGTTTGTGCACTTTCTACAAGGCGACAGACCGGTTTCTTCAACATATAATGCAATGATAGATTGAGGGCAACAAAGTAGCTAAAGATGTCAGATGCAGTGGCATTCCAATATTTGAGACTGGACAGGAATCAGGAGCATGAAGGAGCTGTTCTGGAGAGTAGGAAATAGGAAGGCTTTCTTCATGATGATCACCGAGGCTGGAGTGACCAGATACGGTCCATGAAGAAAAAAACCCTACGATGATGTTATCTCGCTAATTAAAGTATCCAAGTTAATTAAAATTACTTAGATCTTATTATTCAAAAGAACATCACAAACCTTTTAATCTTTTAAAGAAAATGTTTCTTTGGCCACAAATATTTTTTAGTTAATTTAATAATATTTGTTGATCTTTTGAATAGTTCGATTCCATCAAATAATACTATTAATTTGAAAGATGTGTTCTTAAGTTTTGTTCATATGAAAATATTAACCAGAAGGGTTTAGAGAGAAATACAAATTTTAAATTAACTATAACCTAAAACAATCAATAAACAGAAAGTACATACATTTTCATAAAAATATGTAGCAACATTGTTTCCATCGCCTTTACTTCTAGAATACATTGTGTAAAAAATATCCAGAATTTATTATTTGAACGATGCAAGTTAAAAATATTACTACAATTTGTTTTCTGTAAGATTGTGGCAGTGTTCTGAATTATCACATGGAATTGAGCGCGATCTGTCACTTGTGTGTTGACAATTTGTTTTTGTAATCACACTTTGTGAATGCTCTATGATTTTTTTAGTAACAAAGAATTCGCCTTAAATTTTGTCTCCTCAAAATTTCATATACCAAAATGCTGAAAATGCTGATTAATTGTACATGGGCATAAATAATAATACACATTTATATAGCGCCATTTTGTAGACATAGTCGCAAGGGCGCTCGAGTTAACATGGTAAGTTAGTACTAATGCATAAAATAACAGTTATCATTTATGTAAAATGGAAAATATATACGTGGTACTTCCACTCCAGCATCCGAATGATAAAAGTACTCAAAGAAGACAGAGAAATGTTAAATAACTTTTTCTGGCCGACCTTCAACTGTTATGAACAATGAAAACATCCACAAAATCAAAAAGCTCTAGTACTTGAAAATCATCAAATGAGTTTGGCTCAAGATATGAACATATCTTTTATGTCCATTCATAACATTATGACTGATATTACATTTAGTTTTGAAAGAGTTAAATTTGGTCTAAAAAGAACAATGTAAGCAACTCACTGAATATATGATTTCCCGAGCTTCTACGTATCCCACTTTCATGAAACGCATAATAACTGGTGAGGAGGCAATGGTCTATAAGTACGATAGAGAACAAACCAACAGTTTGATTGTGGACTATACAAGAAAATTCATTGAAGAACCTCAATCAACCTATGAAAAATATATGAAGGATTGGATCAAATGTTGCTATAGTCGTATTACATTCAATGGGGACAAAATAAATTTGGATAAATAAATCAATTTTCTAAGTTTAGATCAATTCTGGATACTTTTTACATAGAACGTAATTGTGAAGCAATACTAAAGAATCAGTACCGATTTATTGATAATACCAACACTACCATTGTACTAATGAAATTGTTTACATATAATGCAATTTCATTAGAATTGACAAACATTATCATACTAAACACTTATTATTGTGTAGTCATTTTTACTATTAAATTTACATATATAACTTTTTCTATTAATAAAACCTTGCCTAGTATATTTATAAATATATATATA
>JAPMAF010001027.1:0-12077 GCA_026537445.1 Silvatares holzenthali
ATGTTCAATTGTACAGTATGTTACAGACCCAGACGGATGGTGGTGTCATGGTGTCTCATGTGTAGTATAAGATAAAAAAAACTTATCTAGTCAGAAATTTCACAAGGGATGGCAGTTCAGTCAAAAATATTGATTGGAGAGTGGCTGCTTGTAATAAGATTAAAGTCACTATGTATTCAGTAATTGGCAATGAAGTGCTCTCGAAAAAATTGCAGTTGGTAATACATAATGGAATTTGGTACCTACCTTACTGTATGGCAGTGAAACGTTGACTTGGCAGAAGAAGAATGAAAGCAGAATAAATGCTGTGGAGATAAGACCATCGAGAAGCATATGCAGGAATACCATGAGTGATAGAATAAAAGTCGAAAATATCAGAGAAGAATGCCAATCAAAGTAATAATCACGAACAGAATGAATGTCGGATGTTTGATATGGTTTAAATGGAAAATGAAAGACCAACAAAACAGCTCTGCAGTGCGAATATTATTGGCAGAGATGTGCGTTGAGGGCCTAGAAAAACTTGGCAGGAGGATGTTTCTCAGTTTCATAACGGAGGCAATGTTAGGAGCCACAACAACCGTTGGATGTATATGACGAGATATATGAACGTGAAGGAAACAAGGATTGTGTGTCAGGACAGACAAGTGGCGCTCCATTCTCTGCCTATCCCTATACGGAAATGACGTGATGTTATGTATGTATGTATGTTTAATCATCCATGTTTTAGTTGTAATACTACGGATGTATGTCAGGATAGAGCAGTGTGTGTAATCAATTTGTGTGAGTCATTTTGGGTATGAAATCAAAGTGAGAGAGCAGTATGGAGAAGGCCTAGAAGAAAAACTTTGCAAAAACATGTTTATTCACTTTTAAATTAAGGCAATGTGAGGAACTTCTGCAACAGTCTTGCGCGTATGACAAGATATAGGAATATTTATTTATTTAACAGTACATTGTACCAAATACAAGAAAAAAGAAATAATAAACAAGAAAAAGAAGTAATAATAAAGAAATAATAAACAAGAAAAAAAAAAAACAAAAAACAGTAATTAATATGAAAAAGCAAATATATGTAAAGTAAAGCAAAAGGGTGGTAGGAAGAAGTAATAAAGAAAGATACTGTTATCAAGGGATAGTGAAAGAGGGATAGGATTTATGATGATACAGAGAGATGCAATGTTTCCATAATGCGTGATAATGGGTCGTGAAATATGTCCAAGGCATTCGGTAGGTTGTTAAGAAGACATGCAGTCCTGGTACTGGGCATGCAGGCGCCAAGTTTTGTTGAGGAATGAGGGATAGGGAAAGGAGTGTAATTTCGAGAACGGAGGTAATTTACTGGAGCATGCAATGGAGGAGACAAGAGGTATGTGTTAGGATACAGACAGGTGGCACTCCATTCTCTCTACTACCCCTACTGAGATTTGGCATTATGTTATGTATGTTTCTAGTACCATACAAATGCTAACTATTATTATGTTGATTCAAGCACCATTGTAGTGAACTATGTCTATGTAATGGCGCTATGTAATTGTACATTATTGGAAATCTTATATTTAGATAAATTCATTTATTCGGTTGCAGTTTATGGACCACATGATGGCAGGTATTGAAGACATAATCGGAAAGCATGGTAACTACCACATAAGGGATAGATTCAAGAGATTTGACAATAAGTTTATAAGACCATTCTTGGTGAGGAATTATCAGGGAGCTGAGCCTAAAATCTTGGAGACATACTCCAAACTGGCTATGAAGGATGCCATCGAATACATGCAGAGGAACGCATCGACCATTGGCAACATCTCTGGGACTGAATCAATGTCTGCCATATTCAGAAACTACACCGGAAACTTCAATGGAAGGTAACTATTGGCTGAATATCGATGTCGCTTACTAAAATTACCCTGTATTTATTATTTTCATTTTATATTTTTGTAGCTGTCAAAACGATGTATGCATACATCCAGACAATTGTGATGCTCTGAATTTGCTTTTTTGTTAAGTTACATCGTGTCAATGTACATATATACATAAAATATCTTCATAGACGCTTTTTCTATTATATGTCTCACACAAAAATCTTAAAACTCTTGATTTGTAAGATCGAATTTGCGTTTCTCTCTGTGATTGTCAGTATCGTAGTGTTTGATAAATTATATAATACAGTGATCTGTCTTCAACCAGAGCGTACTACCAGTTCTTAGATATGGAAAGAAACAATGACTGACCAGCACGAAATGTTTGATGCTTGGAATAACATTAAGTGATAAAACAGATTATGTAATTAGAAGATTGCCTGGTTGAAGTGGAAATGAATCTACTATAAATATATATTACAGAGACCACGAAAAGCCAAGAGATTCCATCAATGTTTATCAGCAAGGTTGGTGAATTACATCAATAGACTTACCACAGTGGAAGGAATATAAAAGGCAAACAAATGCCTGTGTAATGTGTGATCTTCTAGTATTTGCCTTCACACATTAAAATACTTATTATGGAAAAAGATTATTTCAAAGAAACTACTATATTTCTTTAGGATGGGCCGTTTTTATATGATACATTTTCACACCCAGCAAGACACACTGAACCATAATATGTAGAGTTATTCTGTTACAATCTACATTAGTCTCATTGATTTATGATATAAGCAATTTGGTCCTATTGCGCTACAATAACACTTTCCAGGAACATATATACATCTAAAATGCTGGTTTTCCTTAATTGTTTTACTTCCAACAATATTCAATCATATTTGTTTCCCGTATACACTATATGAATCAACAGTTTTTTTTAAGTTTACAGTTTATCAATTTTAGACGGCATGGCACAGACTATTGGATTCACCATCTTCATTTTTTAATCAAATGCCATTCTAAGGATTTTGAGGACCTGTTATGAAGAGAACAGTTGATATTTTTTTTTTACAATCAACAAGATCAAGAAGAAGATAAAATACTGGAAGAAGAAAGATTTTACAGACCTATTAATCTCAATTAAAATGTCTTTTATATATTGGTAACAGGCAATAGCATATTAAAGAGCTATCCTAAAAGCATCTATTACATTTTGACTTTAAAGATTACTTTCAAACTTTGAATTATTATGATGGAGAAGTTCTTCAGGTGTTTTTAGGTGCTCTCCCTAGTTAAATGGGACCAATTAAAGGTTTATAGAGTATATGGATTTGATGACTATTGAAGAATCTCCAAGATCTCTACAGTATGCGCAACTTCTTAGAAGCAAATTTCACTCTGGTTCTTCAATCGAAGACTCCTTGGAACCAGAATTCAATAATATAAATTTTAATATAACTGATTCATTTGAAGATATGATAAATAAAACACGTGAACTTTGCATGTTTTGTAACAAAAAAAAATTAAACATTTTCTACAATTTGTTTTCGCATTATCCCTTTATGTTGACCTCCCCATATTTGAGCTAATTACCCCTTCTTGTAATTGTGACTTCACACTTGTTGTTTTGGATTAGTAGCACAACTTTCAAAGCTTGCTAGCAATCACCTGTGAAAGTGTCCATGCCCAGTACAGATTGACAGCGCTCCAGCTGCGCTAACACGCTTTACTTGTCTGATAGCAACAGAGCGATACCCGAGTGCACTCACCTTAATATTATACTGCATCGCATATAATATTATATCACTCTCCTGCATAATATCACAATTAAGCCAAAATGTTAGCCTTCCTTTCAGTCCTAGCTTCAGCCAGTTGGACAACTCCACTTGGAACATTGACATGCAGGAGCTGGAATACAACCCGACGAAGAAAGATTTAACCGATGCGAGGATTCATCATCTCCTGGCGGAAGAGCTGTGCAAGCCTTACAGGAGGGTAAGCATCGCATAAGAGTGTTTTAGTCCCTACATATTTTATCCCGACAACGTTCAGCTTTACGTTCTAAATTTATGTGGCTAAATATTTTAATTATGCATCCAAATTATTTACCACCTTTTGGCTCTACACTATTTGATGGTTTTGTCAACTGCTAGTTGTGATCTTTATGTTTATGTCTATTCAAATACTCATCTGTTATACGTGATCGGGAATGTGGACATTAACATCCATCTTTACCTACACCTTCCGCTCAAACATTTAATTTGTACATCACCTTTTGTAATACATAACGAGCTAACATTTCTTTGATTGTCTCTGCTTTAAGCTCTCGCTTATTGTATGCTTTCAGCAATTTCATGTTATTCCTACATTGTACACACTTTAACAAATCAATGACTTGATTATTCAGTTATCTCCATTGCCTATTATTTCAGTTATTTCTTAAATGTATAATTAAATTTATGGTAGAGTTCTGATTCTGGACCAATTAAAATTATTGACATTCTGTATAAAAAATTAGTAATACATAACATACTGAAATAACATCAACTGGAAACAAATAAATTGTAGGTTCCTATCCGGAAAATGAAGGTGATAATGAAAACAGAATAGGTACAAATCAACTGTCACTTGCGATAGAATAATGGCTGCCAAATTGAAGGGCTCCCATTACAGAGAAAATGCAAGAGAACCGATTGAGATTGCTTGGGCATGTATACAGAAGTTCTGATAGAGGTAATGAAAATGTACATAAACAATAGAGAAAAGAGAGGCAGTCCTTAAAAGAATTATTCTGATCTTCAATCTTGACTTGACGAGAGAAATGATTTGTGTTTGAACAATCTGGATTTGGTGTAACAATTTTTCCGAATAATTGGGAAAATGCAAAGTAGAATAATAAAATTAAAGAGCAGTGGATCATGCATAATATTAACACAATATTTTTTGGTTTTATATCATATTTATTAATTTTTATTTATTTATTTATTCATCATTATATCATATTGGAATAATTTTCTTAAGACATGGTATTTAGATCTTGGCGTTTATCAAATACACAAAATTTTAAATAGATGCATCCACAATTACATTTTCAACAACTTTCAAAAGAAAACAAAAATATTATGGAGGTTCTGGAATGGTTTTCTCATTTAAATTATTTATACACTTTTTAATACATAAGGGCAATTTTGGTCAGTACTTAAGATTATAAGACAACACTACAACTTGTCTAAAAAGAGCAAAGGAATAGAAAAGTAGATTGGAGAAAAATCAAAAGTATAAAAAGAACAAAAAAAAAACAGAAAAAGAATAAGAGATTTCCACATAAACCGACAGGAGACTACAATATAGCGACAGCACATAAGAGAAAACTGCTTGGTTACAAAGATGATCTTTTACAGGTCAATGCTAATGATTAACTTTTAGTAAGTTTTACCTTGTAAAACGTTGAGCATTTCTCAGGCGCTAGGTGCTAGGTTATATATTAAATGAACATCACAGCTCTGCACAGATTTCCTTACATGCTTTTGTACACCAGACCAAAGTTGGTTGATATATGCAACCTCCAATTGAGTTTGGATAGAGTGAGAAGTTGGGACCCAAAGAAGACTTTTCAAGATCTATATAAAACAACCAACTTTCTAGTCTGATTTGAGCCTGGCTTCAATGCCACCATAAGAACAGAATTCTACTGTATAATAAATTAATGATGTACATATAATTAATTCACAGTTGAAAAATATTATATAAATATGTATTGATATGTAGCTGAAATAGTGGACAATGGTGTAAATAAATTCACTCTCAAGTCATCTTAAGCAACATTAGTATTCCTCACAAGATGGGTGGTGGAATGGTCTACTTCAACGCTGGATGTTTGACAAAAACTTCAAATTGTGAGCACAAGGCGGCTAGAGACACTGTTTTCTAATTTGAGTTTATTTTATCATTCCAACAGTTATCATCTTGTAATGATAGTAAATCCAAGGTGAGTCAAAGAACAGAATTGGTTTTCCGTGTAATGGTTTTGTGCTTTTTATTCCTTATTTCTCTGTACAGATGCTTCTTTGTACTATATTCGTTTTCGTTTATTATTTTGATTGTCAAACAGGTAACAGACGAGATCTGATGACGACATTCTTATCTTTGCATTCATTACATTTTGCTATACATATGGTTGATGTCAATTATTGTGGTTGGTGTTTATGAAAATCAATTCCTACAAAGACACAATAAAATATGTAATCATCATACTGCTGATTGATATATAAGAAGAATGATCTCACTCTCAATACTCCTAAACTTTATTGAAAGTGTCATTCACCATGATTGTCATATAGTTGCGTTCATTTTCATGCTAAATAGCATCGAGTTCATGTCACCTCATGAACTATAACTACGGGAACAGGCATCTTGACAAAAGTTTCCAGTATGCATTAGTTCTAAGGAACAAGTAGACACAGTACATACTAACGACGTTTGTTGCAGTGATTGCCACTCAGTTCCGAGTATTTCAATTGCTAAAAAATGTTATCACCTCATACGAGTAAATATTCACCCACATCGAGGTATAAGAAAAAATTATTGAAAGTAGATCTGAAATGTACAGCGTAACAATATTTAAAACATCTGTCAAACACCTGGGCTGTTGATTTTTGTTCTAATAAATATTTAAACGGATATATGTAGGTTGTCAGTTTGAAAATTCCATTTAGTGATGGATAAATGCCAAAGTTAAAAGACATAGTCTAGGAATGCATTCTTCCTCCCGTACTTTTAAATGCTTATGGAGAATCCATTGTGTGGGCTACAAAAACTGAAGGATTAAAACAATCTCCAACTTTAGTTTAAAAACATATTTTACCTGGAGAATCAAAGAATTCATTTGATGTGTTCAGTAATAATTAAGATCCATAAGTTATTTAAATAGATTTTTTGAATTCATTTATTTTTATATGGTTGCAGTATTCAGTCAAGATATACTCCCTTAGCCATAGGTTGTGAATTTGTGTGCAAGAGGTTTTCTTTTACCCATTCACCACAATGATTACCCAGAAAGGAGTTCAGGACATTTGGGAATGAAAAATTCTAAAACTCATTTCCACAGATAATCTTCAAAAGTGAGGTAGAATTTATTATTGAAAAAAAAGGAACGGAATTTTTCAGTAAAATATCATCGCAATAATTGGTGCCTACTGTATGCAATATAAAAGTAATTTATACCTTTGTAATTTTTTTTTAAACTCAGACGGAGAGAAAAATGTTGGTACTAGTTCTAATAGAGCATATCGATAATTTCAAAATTTATTTAACAGAAATTTCAAAGAGAGACTTATTGATTTGTAGTGTAATAACGTATGATTTACTTGCTTTCTTACACTTTGCTTAGAAACTATGAATATAATCAATACACTTAGGAGATAAAATGCCGTGTTTGAATTTTTTAAAATTACGTAGTGTAAAGAATACGATATTAACATGATTGATATTTTAATGTGAATGCTACAAAATTATTTCTAAATAGGTAATACTTTCGTTGAACATTTTTATTTTTCTGCTATTCAATATTTAGAATACTAAACTAAATTCGTCAGTATTTCACCAACTCAGAATATGGAAATTTTTCTTATATTTGAACAAGGTACATCATCGTACAAAAAATAAGTAGTTTCACTTCGCTTCATTTTTACTTATACAACTATTTCTGACTACCGCTAAACATAAATCCTCTATATCTCTCCAGGCTATCCCATGTCTCTATCCTGAGCTTTCTGTAACCAGTCATCATCTCTTAATATTTTCAGACCACAGTGTAGGTTTCCCTCCATTTCTCTTGTCTTCGCGAGGTCTTAACTCTCGAATATTGTTAGTGAAATTTTTTATCAGGTTTCCCAATGTCCGCTCATCCACGAGAGGTTTTGAATCTCATTAGTCTGGTTATCTCAATAGAGTACAATGATGTGTCCCTTAACATCAAAGATTTCTATTAACTTCTACATTGCGATTTAAAGGAAAGTTTACATGATTATTATCATCCATTCTCAACTCATAACCAGCGATATTCTCAACTACTTTATAATGTTGAACTTTGCATTACCGTTTTATACTTTACTAATTCATAATTCATTAAATTTTGTGTAGTTTTTTCTCTCAAATGCTACAATTGTCCTTTGATTACGTTAGGTTTTGCTGAACAGAATTTATCCTAATATATTAATTAATCACAAACTCACATACTCTGTTTAAAAATACTAATATTGCTCTTTTATATTACCCACTGATCAATGCATATTTCTTAAAATCACCATAAATATTTTTTCAAACGCCATAAGATGCGAAAATATTTCTTGAATGATTTCATAAATATCTTTATTATTTGTATTAAAATGTAAAAAATATATATTTTGTTTTGTCTTACGATAAGAATATCAATCAATGCGTAGGAAATACTTTAAATTATAGAAGGCATTTGAAATATTTGATTACATGATACATTTTCATAAATTTGCATTGGACATTGTGATGTTATTATGTTTCCCACTATTTACAATACCTACCTAGTATTCATTTTGTATGTTGCAATATTTGTCGAATACTTCTTTTTTATTGGCTGCTAAAGTAAAAATGTTTAAATTTGTACCATAAATTATTATAAAGCAACATGTATTTAAAAACACTTTAAAACTGACCATTTTATGAATGGAGTAAAACGTATGATAATTTAAATATATCAAAATTTATTTAGGTTAAAATATTTCATAATATTATCATTCAACTTCGATATTTGTAGTTTTATGTACTTGAAGAAACAATGCTTATTGGAGATATTTCTACATGAATTTTGTCAGAACTAGGAGCAGTAGAATTATGTTCATGAGGGATGAAAAATGTGAATGCGACATTTAAAGGTGAATGGAAACAAGAAACAGAGTGAACTGTGCACTATACAATGTTATGTCAAACAAAAAAATTACTGCAATGGAGGTATGCACAAACATAATGGAGTATTCATGCAAACGTTGATGTATGTACGTGAAGCTTGGACCTGGCAGAAGAAAGAACAAAGTAGAATTAATTCTGTTGAAATAAGCTATCTTAAAAGAATGTGTGTACGACATAGTATGGTATACAGGTATAAGGGAAGAATGTGGAGTGTATGAACATGATTGATAATATCAAAACGAATGTGTTGAGATGGTTTGGTCACTTAGAGTGGTTGGAAGCTGAGAGAAGATTTATGAAACAAATTTAGAAGGCATGAGACAAAGGGTTTGTTTAAGAAAATCATATTACCAAATTTTGATTGTTAGCTCAGTCCGTAGTCATAATAATCGCAGAAAATGCATGGAACATGATTGAAGGGAAATTTTTTCTTAGTTCATTCTCATTCCTTGGAGATGAGAAGTTCTAAAACATCATTGTCTCATATAGTCAGTATAAAATATATTGTTACTGTAATGATAATTTAAACAAAATATGTATTAATAGCAAAACACTAACCCTCTTTTCAATGATGTATTTTCAAAATATCTCAAGCATTTAAAATGAATAATCGAAACTGCAAATATCGTAGTATTCTTAAATAATGTATTATTCGATAATTAATCCATTCTTATGTCATAAAATATATTCATGAAATGCACAAATTCACTTTGTCTTCATTCGGCATTCATTTCGGACAAATATTCACTGTATTCTAAATAATTTAGAATTACATTTATCTCATTTACGCTTATAGCGATGTATCCAAAGGATACATCGATAGCTTCATTCACATTAATATTAAAAAAATAGATGATACAGAGCTGATAGCAGAAGAATATACTACTAATAAGCTAAGTTAATCCATAAGTTCTTTCACATGCTTAATAGTTTACTGATTGAAATTAAACATTTGAAATCTTGTTTCATTAAAAATCCACTGTCCGCAAACAAGGGCTGTTTTGAGTTGATTATTTGGTTTTAAATCCAAAGGCTCATCCAGATTTCTACTCATGTGTTGTATCTACACTGATACATTTGTTAAATATTGTATGAAATGTAGGTGTAATGCACAGATATATTATAGCCATTCGCACAATGTTTTGTGACGTATCATCTATAGAATCTAATGTGAACGAACTTATAGATTGGCATTGAATATTTTGGTATGAACTCTTTCATCAATATATAAGTGTTGAATACGAATGTCGTTCACCCTGTTCCTATGAAAATCTGGGTTTGATTGTATGTAAATGTGCATGTATGTCTGAGAATATCAATGGGGAGCATGATTGGATGTACGCATGCCAGTGCACTTGCTCAATATTAGGACTAATATAATGATTATTTGTCTATCAGCACCGTCGGCTAAGTTACTCGCGACATGCCGTCAATGACAGGGATCTGTCGACTCAAGTCAACTATAAAACGCACATGAATATTAGAAGGCTGGTCGGGGACAGGAAGCATCATCACAAGAGGAGCAAGAGGCTGAATAAAGTAAGTGTATTTTTATTATTAAAATTGTTTGGAGTCAGAAACCCCACATATAGCAATTATGCACTATACCACACACATATAGCAATTATGCACTCTCTCTATAGCTATTTAACAGTTAAGTTTATCAAGATAAATTTGAATTTGAATAAATGAGTAATATAATTATATTTAAATACAAATAATGAAATAACAGTTCAGTGCTAATAAGAGCATGGGAAATAAAGAATAAAGATTCCCTTATGGATTACAAAGTAATCATGGAAAAGTAATCATGGTTATGTGGATACATTATCATCAAATGTTTGATAGATTTTAAAAATGCTATTTATTTTCTCAGAGAGGTCACAAAGTTTATAGAATAAGGACCAATCAGCAGTGATACACTCCTCTTTGTTTTATGTAATAGAATATTAATCACCGGACCACAGAAGGTGATCTGTTTATTTATTTATTAATAGCACATACTGCCAAAGTTAAAAATAAAATGATGACAAATAACATTGTAACAGTTTTCTCATTGTTCTGTTTCGTTTGAATTTTTGTGTTCTACTTGTATCTCTTTTCCTTTTTGTTTGTTTTTTTTCAAGTACTTCCTTCTTTTATTTTAATATAATGTCCTTTGCATAAGTAGAAACCCGCCGACAAGCCAAGTGCTTGGCGGGATCTAAGTGGAAAAAAGAAAAAAAAAGGAAAAGACCATTAAAAACACTATAATTTATGTATAATTTAATATTGCAGCGCCCTTGAGGTGATATTCTCACGAAAACGGCGCTATATAAATTATCCACGTTAATAATAATAATAATAAATTTTCTAATAAAAAAAATTTAAAAATCAAGAACAAAAAAAACAGTACAGTAATTTATCAATGTATTCACAGTGAGGGAGCAGACTCCACCTATACAATTTAGAATTCATATTAATCAAGCAAAATAACTGAATTGATGTATTGATTCATAATATGAACTATTTGATATCTACAGAAATGATGTCACAAAGACGACATAACATGGGTGTTTTGGCGTGAATTTAAATTTAAAATTAAAATGGCAATATTTTCCATTATTCCTTGCAGAAATAAGATATTTTTTTGGAATAGTAGACACTTCCGAACATCGTAGAACAATTTTTCATAATAAGTCATGCCCATTGTGATATCTTAATAACCTTCTATGTGATAATTCAACTAATTTCACGCCTGTTATTTATTTCTAGGATGGGAAGCAAAACCACGTCAGCTTCCCAGAATTTCAGCAGAATGGTTCGGCCAAACAATTTACGCACGGTAAAAAAAAGTACTATAGATTAGGTACAGTCCACACTTCTCATTCTAACCCTCATTCTCTGCCTGTCGTGTGTAGACTTGGCTAGCATCCTTCTGAGCACATTATTGCATGAACGATTGATTGTTCAGTTGGCGTAGGTAAATTTTATTTCCATCATCACAATCTGTATCGTGAGTGTTTTACTTTAATTACTTCATTAGAGAACCATATTTACGTTCGGCTAGCTCCTCTTATTGTCTTCTGTGTTCTATATCCTATTATAGATCGTCCCGTGAAATAGATATTGTCGAAGTTCTTGATGAATGTGAGTATTGATTTCTCAAAGTGTTTTAGGTGTATTCATTTTCGTATATTGTCACAATTTTCTTAACCCATTGTTTGCGATGCTAATTTTTGTTTCAATAGATTTGAAATGCTCAAATTTTTTGACTGCAATTATATATATATA